>JABUQX010029099.1:0-15000 GCA_015478945.1 Trachelipus rathkii
TAATATATAATTATATATCCGAATAATGTGAACGAAACCCTACAGCTCTACAAGCCGGTGCCAGACCGATAGCTCACGACAACGTGGGCTCGCGTAATCTTTTTTGTGCTCAGGTGATTAAAGATCATCACGTATTAAAATAAAATGTTTAAAAGCAGTTTATTTAAAATATTATTATATAGTTTAATAATGTTAATCTATACATACATTTATATAAATATAATATATATCTTATATTATAGTATATATATATATATAATAAATTATATTAATTAGATATAATATAATAATACTATATATATAATAGAATATATAATATGTTTATATATAATAATATATATATATATATTAGTCTTCTGAGAACGTAAATTCCTCTGGTATATTTAAAAAATATGTAAACCATAAAACATTATAGTTGCAAGACTTTTTTGCAACTCCGATTGCCTGAACTATCTATCTCCTTTCACTCTCTTTTCCTATCTTTTCTTTAATTTATAATAAATGTTAGATATTTATTAATTATTATTATCTTTTATTCCTAATATTACACAAACTTCCTCTGATTTGAACATTACATTCTTTCATATTTTTGTTTTATTTTATTCATGTATCATAATATTTCATATGTTTATGCAATTAATATTTGTTACTTTTTATTTATTTAAAAAACGAAAAAACGAACGTTTACCATAAATGACAATTCCTCAATTTTCTTTAGTTTTTTAAGAAATCTCGTTCCCTAGGAAAACTCCGCAATTTGAGAATAAATATATATATATCTATATAAGTATAATAATAAAGTACTATAAATATATATAATAAATATATACTAAATTATAATATATTTATATTAATATAAATATATTATATATATTAATATATATAATATATATATACATATTATATATTAATATATATATTTAATATATTATATAATAATTATATGATATATTATATTATATATATATATATATATTTATATAATATTATATTAATATATATATATATTATTATATATATATATTATAATAAGTATATAAGTATATATATACAAATATATCATAATATATATAAATAAATAGTTATATATATATATCAGTATCTACTTATCATAGTGATGAGCGGAAAACGAAATTTTGCATAACCGCCGGTGCGATATTTTGCGGTTCTAAATTCTTTAAGCACAACCGCCGGTTGCGGTTTTGTGCGTTCTTAAAATTTATTCAAACAACCCGGGCATGTGTGCCGTTGTCTGCAATAAAACAAACTCTACATGCTTAGTTACAACTACTACTACTACTACTACACTATATTGCTCCTATATAATACATAATAATAATAATAATAATAATAAAACATAAGAATTAATAATAATAATAAATAATAATAAATAATATAATGATATTTATAATATAATATAATGAATAATAATAATAAAATATTGATAATAATAAAAGAATAATAATATAATAATAAATAATAATAATAATACTTAAAATAATAATAATAATAATAAGAATACATTAATCCAATCATTCGACATACATCATCATCCACCCACCTTCTCTCCCCATGACCGGGGGTAAAGGGCGTCACATGCACCGGAAAACACGGACCCAAAAAAAGTTAGGGTTTATTGCATTTGGAAAATTCCTACCATGTCGTAAAAATGTACCAAGCCCGGCACGGGACCCTTTGATACCCATATAAATGATGAGCACTACGTACTATGGTTGGTATGTAATATGCTATTGCTTACAATCCCTGGGCCCCTCACGGACTGCACGGACCTCACTGTGCCAATTCCTTGTTTACTTATGAATTTTAGGTCTCAATCCTGTTTATGATCTCTGCACGGTTGTCCATAGTTTAAACATGTTCATCACCCCCTACGACGAGCAAATACTCGCCTACCATTTATTTTCCTGTCTCTACACTATAGTGCCTTGCATACTTATTATTCTCTTCGACCTCTGACCAAACCAACGTCATTTCTACTTTCTGCCTTACGTTACAAGAATATAGAGTCCATTTATCCTATATATAATATCCTTGTAAACAAATAAAACTTTCAATCTGCACCACTCGATATATATTTAGTTCTTGTTTCAATCTCCATCAATACTCATGGGTCCGCTGGAGCTGTCTATCACTTCTACCATTACTCAATTTTTTTATATCTATATCCTTTGAATAGCACAATATACTACAATAGTGATTTTACTCTGTTCATTTTCTTTATTTCTCTACGTACACCCATCAAACTAGTTCTGTCCACTTACAAATTCTCGGCAAAACATTCCTACTCACACTAGGCTGAGTAAAAGTAAGATAGACTATGCTGCACCTGAATTACTTGACTCTCTTCCTCATTAGCTAACTTCATTGATTATATCGATCTAAGAATGCCACTCAATTTCTGAACTCCTAATGTGCCTCACACTTACTTGCTCCACAGATCTAGGGATTCTGCTTAAGAGCGCAGCAATTCTTCTATAGCTAGAGACAACCAACCGAGAAATTGGCTCATGACTGAATCACCAATGATGCCATTTCTATACGAGCTTGATACATATATAGTAGACTATAAACTATACCGAGTTTTCGTTGCTTGAACAAAAGAGTAACTTAAGCACAAAACAGTTTGTTGTAGGTGCGCCATTTTATCAAAATCGAGAGTCACCTCTGGAAGCAGCATGGAATAAAAAATCGAATAATAAGACCCAAACCACCATATGGAATAGCGTCGTAGAAAGTGGAATTGAATACGGAGTTTAACAGGCTCACACCTTTATAATCAACAGCTTCCACCATAGGATCCTTCATTTGTGCAAGTGTGAGATTTTAACTTGATCTTCATTTAATACTTCAGAGAGCGGTCCCCATCGCTCTAACCACGTGTCTGAGTCACAACGACTTGTCTCTACTAATTCTATAGCTAACGTCCACATTCGCTCATCTTCTCATTTCGTATCCCTTTCATCAACATGTTCTATCCTAAGAAATATATGAACTAAATCACTTGAGTCAAAAAGCCTTTTTGTTTTTCCTCTAAGTCAAAAGAGAGAAGTTGGATTCGTCATCAGAAACCACCCAACATAACTTCAACCGAGACCATCTCCATATCTGTCTCTCACAACAGAACCCTCTCTGGATCTAATCGCTTCACCGGTCTTTCCTGAGACACGACATACACATTTATTTACACGCAGAGAGCACAACGAGAAGATAATTAAGAAAGAATTTCTCTGACATAATTAAATTACCGATGCTGCAAATAGGAGGGCCATGATCGATTTAAAAATTTCGTCCCACAAACCAACAACGCAACTTCTATTATTCTTCGACGCAGCTGAAGTAACAAACTGAATGTTCACAGAATGAAGAATCTGTGAAGTAGACGACTTTCGCTTCCACTTTCCTCATGTAGATCTTTCTTGACATCTGTACCTATTCTCTTACCTAATACACAGTACTCAAGTACCAATGAATATTAATACCATCTACACCACCTCTATTCATTTCAGACGCCCTTCCCACTACTACCACACTGAGCTGCCAATGGTGGTTCATCTAGACTAAAAAATTAAGGATCTCTCTGCTGACAGAATGTGTCTTGTCAACGTTCATTTTCATACATCTTTTTTTCAATAGTAATAGCTGGAGATTCAATTCACTGAGTAAGTCAGGAACTTACACCTTTTTGATTTCATTATTATTCTATCTACATTTAATTCGTAATAAAAGGGCATTCATTGATATAATGAGTAATTCTTTAAAAGTCAACTTTCTTGAAGACGATAATTTCGAGTACTAAACTGCTTACCTCCAAATCAAGATCACATAGGTATAATATATGAAATGTATCTTTTATGAGGAGAATTGACTTTCACTGATAATCCACTAAAGCTATCTGTATGTACAATTAAAATATCAATATTCAATGATTACAGTTCAAGTATTGTGAAAGAGACGTCATAATACATTGTACTTGACAGCGAAGACAAGGTTTAAAGAAAGGAATTCTTATTACCATTTTACATCCAGAAATACATTTTAACGAATAAGAGATACTCTAGCTGAAGATATTGCAATTAACACCAATTATGGAGAGTTTTTTAAAGGTGAAAAAATATATAAATATTAAATTGAAATAAAGTTAATTTTGATCAAATGCATAATAAGGTAGTAAATTAAAACTATACTAATCTTTATAATGCTTTCATGTAATTGTTGCTTAAAGTCAATATACACTAATAATAAAGTGATATATAATTTTATTAGTTTTAAGTGTCAAAAGTTATTATCTTACGTATTATAATAATAGCATTATCAGAGCTTTTGTATTTATATATTATTCTAATATTTGTCTGCTCTGGTCTTCCTTTGTTCTTATATTCAATCTAATTAATGATGTATCACATTTGTAGCAGTGGAAAGATGACGTCATTATTATATATTTTTATATAACATGTGAGTTGTATTATCATTTTATTGTATTCAAATGTATATCGATCTTTTTTTTATAAAACTTTAGCATTACAGAACTATAGTAAACTCAAATTGCATCTTTATTTTTGTACAGATATCATTTCATAATTCATCTATTGAAACTAATCACGTTTTTTCATACTTAATTCTTCTTCTACTATATTAATCATGATTATTATTGATAGTTGTATTAGGAATAACTCTGCGGAATAAGTGATTCGGAAGTGTAACTTCATTGTTGTACTTCAACTTATCTTTGCTATATTGCTATACTTATTATATTTTACGCTTTCCCGATAAGTACGTTCTAACGGTGAGTAACTAACCTGTCAGAATTAGGATTTTATAGTATAGTATTAATAGCATAATGGTGACTGATTTCAAAACATTGGCCTTAAAGGCAACAACCTTTGAAGACTTAGTTAACAATCATATGCATTAGGCTATTACAGTTGTTGGCCTTTGATATCCCTGAGCCTGCAGTTTACAATTCAAAATCGTATTCACTCTTGGGTGGAAAGTACTACACTTCGCAACATTCACTTTTATTTCATGAGCTCCTAAGACTTTTTCAGGCAGAATGACATGTAGCAGATATTTGTATTTGCCATACCTAATCCAACAGATTCGATCCTTAGTTCGCATTTAAGCAGATAATGTGGGACTTTCAGGATCACTTTTATGCTTGGAAGACCAAGCAGAAATGAAAACAGGGGTCAGAATCATTAAATTAGCGAATTTAAGATATGATAGATGTATGAGAACACATGGAGATCCTAACTTAGTTATGACCTAAGAAAACATCCTGCATAGTAAATCCAAATGCAACTCTTCTTTTGGAAACTAATATAGACAAGGTCAGAAATATGAATAACTAGACTCGAGGCACAAATCTATCATCATCCCCGCACGTCCACTTCCCGTAAATATCCAGCTCTAACAATCTTCTACTAGTAAATTAAACCGATCAGAAAGAAGAAGGTTTGTTAGAAAGAGCGCAAATGTACGAGTGTCTTCAAGTCCTTGCGGGTGTGCCATATATATGAACGAGTTCACATAGAGAATTAAGAGCTGGGGTTGTGGATCTGAACAAGAAGTTTAACATGAAGGCTTCTCGGCAAACAATGTGTATTACTTACGTTATATATACTTTAATGCAGGGCCAGGAAGCAGCTAATTACATATATAATGATGGTTAGGAATGCGAATCGTAGCAGAATTTGCTAAAATCGATAGAGATTGTGTGTATGTCAGCTTATTAAATATTTTGCTCAAATGTGTCTTTCGAGAGAATATTGATATTAATTACATCAAACATCTGAAAACACCAAATTACATTCAAATTACAAATGCTTAGCTTGATAAGATACGGCTCAGAAAGTTATCAATGATTGTTTAAGTATCCATCTATAGGAAGCACTTTTGGCTCAATGTTCTCTTGCATGGTTATATTTAGTTATCCCTTTTTTTCTGAATTTCAAATTATAACATATTAATCCAAGCGTTAAATTTGCAAAGGCATATGTTTAGGAATGAGGAAAACCTTTTAAATTAGAATATTACACATCAAAAGGCCATATTTTTGGACAATAATATTCACAAAAAAAAAGATTTTTTATTTTTGCCCTTCAATTGACAGCCCTAGACCCAGCTAGAACGTCCTTTAAATTTTAAGAAGCAAAGTGTCGGCCTATAAGGACTTTGAAACTTGTAACTTTCCTAAACCATAATCATCGAAGTGGAAAGACACTCACGGATCTTGTCACCAAACAAAATCGCTACAAACAACTTTAACAAATCGAAATAAAGAAAACTATACCCACGTCCACGCGTGTTCACAAAGCCCGGTCAAATTTGTTCGGATTTACTTGGCCGTTTATAGGAGAACTACCCAAAAACCAACATTTTTTAAAAACGTTGCGCACAACTCACTATGAAATGACCTGCTCGCCCTCATGACCAACTCAAGAGATAACACTGACTGCAACGTAAAGAGTTAATATACTAACAGAATAACACTGAAAATGTCCCGATGACATAGTGCTCTGACAGGACTTAGGACTATTTGCCGCCTGAGCCTTTAATAAACGCCCTCAGGCAATTGTCATCTCTGAAATGTTTTGCCCTAAGCCACAACCTTCAGGAAGACCTCCGGCGCTATGAAATGTCGGATTATCACTTCATTTGAGCGCCAGTTTAGTCCCCTTGGAGAAAGACTCCCCCCAATTCATTTTGGAGTGGGGACCTGACAAATTTAACTGTTGTAAGTCTGCAGCTGATGGACCGTATGAGCGTCTTACGATTCCTATAACCTACGTTGGAAAGTCAAGGAGTTGAGCTCTAGAGGGCAGACGTTATATCCTAATGAATAGAGATATATTAGATGTACATATAGTGATAATATATTATCTTCATCTCTCAGTTATCTTTATATATAGTATAGTAGTACAGTGTATATTACAGTTGATTTCGAGTTAATTCTAATAATACAAAAGGCATGTTATCATAGTATCATATATAATATTTATCTAATTTTTCTTGAGAGAAACCTATCAACCAAGTGCCTGCGGTTGCTAAGAATCGAGATACACAAAGTAAGTGCCCATTTATACGACATTAGTTCAGTAATTCTGAGCGATGGAGTTATTAAGTCTTCTTGACTCAGTTACTCCCGTTTTCTGTGAAAAGGGTTTTTTATATCTGACACCGTGTGGATAGGTACAAATCGTGTGTCCCATTGTGAGGGTCTGCGGCGAGTCCACGCGACCCCTCTCTTCTTTGAATATGCAGTATAAGTTGGAAAAGATGAGCACTCAGGTGTTAGTTGCGGAAAAATTGTACTATGTTTAAGTATAAACTGTCTACTCGTTTTTATCGTAGTATTTGCCGCCTCTGACAGATCCGTGACGTCTCCGGATCGAGAACTAATCTCATACCTTTAACAGCTCAGTACAAAATGCGAGCAGGCCGTCCTCGGGATAAAAGACGTATGTTCGAAGCTTTTTGCGATTCAGGCGTGCATCCAGTGCGTACTGTGCTTCTCGCGCCTTCGCTATCGTTCAATACCCAAAAAGGATGCCTTGACTTCTTTACTTGACTTGTGTGAATAGTTGTGTACTCGAAAGGAAATCGAGTCGTGATCTGGTCCCTCCTTTCTTTCCAGCCACAAAATCTGTAATGGTTGAGAACTCCACTTTGCCTTTTTCATATGTTTCCCCTGAAATATTCCCAATCTTCCTTATCTGTTGAGTCGTCGACCGCGTGCCCCTCTGACGTTTGCCTGTCCCACCCTTGGAATGCTTCGCGTATCTGTATCGTGTCACAGTGAGTAACACAGGAAGTGGTGAGCTAAACCCATTTCTACGTTAATTATATATCGCTAACGTGTCTTATTACATGTTTGAATAATTTGTGTAAGATCTATCCTTCTATTGCGTGTAATTTTATTGTTTGTCTCCTTTCCCACCGTCTCTTTATCCTCGCAGTGCCCCCTCGCCCCCTGACATTTTTGTTTTCTCCATGGACAACGTCCCCGAGTGGCATTTGTGGGGGCCCCATCATGCGGTAATCGTCCTAAAACTATGGATACCTACACAAGGTAACAAGGATCAGGACTATACATACTACTTGCCTAATTTCCTCTGAATACGGAAAGGTGAATGCCCGGATACTTATTACATTTGGAATCCTACATGAAAACTTAGTATATGGGATTTGTATTTTAATTATAAGCGTAGGGCGTATTGATTATTATTCGAGGCCGCTTGAAACTAGTATATAATTAGCTCGTCCTGCGACACTACTCAGTGTAGGTATAAGCTTTAGCAAACGGTTTATGATTCATGATAGTGAATATATATATAATGAGTTAAATAAGGTGTAATAAATATAATATTATCTACCGCTTTAGACGTCCCTTCTATTAGATTTTCATATCGTATTGATTTGTATTATATATATATATTAGCCGTATAATTATCACTAATTGTATATAAGAGGAAGGTTGGGCATATAAGGGCCAGGAGGTACAACCCATTATTAGACCACATTTTTGCTGCATTTCACATTTGTAATTTTTTCCTCTCTTGTGTCAATTAATAAAAGAAATTAATTTCCAAACTTTTTTTTGGTGTTTCATTATATGTGTACCATGTTATTGTCATTATCCAATATAGTGTCATACGGTATATACATTTTTAACCCTGTGCAACACTCCCGAGTTAGGAGTGAAAATAAAAGACTCTACTCTGCCCTACATTATCCCGTAAGAAAGTAGGTTGAAATTATATTTACGGGTGAGTGTAATAAGTGTCGGCGAGATTATACTTATATATATATATATATATACAATATATATAACTTAATTTATAATACCTATATATATATCGTATGTAATATATTAATATTTAATACTAACTCAATGGCTACTCCTCTTATAAAGAGAATTGAAAGTCGAGAAAGTTCTGATAGCAGAGCTCAGATGCGAAGAAGATACATCATTAATAACAACCCTACAGCTTGCGGGGTTATGAACACCAGGTGACAACCGCGGTTGGCGTTGTATGCGTTGCTTGGTAAGTACCAGCTGATAACAGCTAGGCCGCTTTGCTAGGTTGCGGTCTGCCATCATTCCTGGCAAAATACTGTGACGGTCGTGCTCGGCACTTGCGCTTGCTAGTTGTCGCGTTATTTCGACTCCACCCACAATATATATATATTATCTAAATATATAGTATATGATATATATACATATATATATATATACTATATATGATTATATATAAATATATATATATACTATCAATTCAAACTACTTAAACGTGTAATCGCCATATGGATTTTTTTATATTATTGGATTGAAGGCGAGGAAGAGATTAATAGCTTCGAAAGAGAGGAAGAGAAAGCGCCGAGACGTAACAAGTAGAGAAGTAGTGAGATGAGAAGAAGACTGAGAGAAGACGACGACCGAGCTTATCCTGAGAGATGCCAGAGAGGAGAGGATGCACTTGACATCGCAGATAGAAGATACGTAGACGATGAGAAGAATGAAAAGAAGAAGAAGACTATTAATAGTAATTTGAAAATAGAAATATATCATACTAATATAGTAAACGAGAGAAGAGAGAATAGATTTACAGATATAGTAAGATACTATATATCTATATATATATACTTATAGTAAGAGAGCATAGAGATATCAGTAAGGATGAAGAAGGTAAGAAGAAGAATAACGATGAAATATCATGAGAATGAGGACTCAAGAAGATATAGAGATATAAGGAGTAAGTATCATATATATCATAGAATAATCACTTACTATAAAATAAGTCGGAGCTAGGTCTAATATATATATATATATATATATATATATATATTATATATTGCTCCCTTTCTCTCTCCCCCTTCTTGTTAGGCTACTTTAGTTTTTTATCCTTTCAAACAATTTTCGCCTCTAATGCAGTCAAATATTTTTATCATCGCAAGCAATTTTTATCTTTATTTACTCAAACCTCTACAAATTCTATTCGTGTTCCTTAAATCTTTGCAACAGTTTTCCGTTCTCTCTCGTGTTATGCACCGAGTCTCCCGCCTTTTCAAGCTCATTCCGTTCCGATCTTCAATCAACGCAACTTGTGCCCAGCTCTGTGCTTTTATTCTTTCGTCTCGCCTCTTACGTCATCATAGTGTTTGTAACCGGATTCTCAACGGTGTTTTCCATTTTCTTGTGGAAAGTGCTTTTTAGTTTAATAAGCTTTGGGTGATTTTTTGGACAGGTTTTTATATTTAAGTTTTTATATATTTTAGTATTTAATATTATTAAAAATGTTTATTAAATATAAAGTGTCTTATTTAGTATAGTGAAAAAGTTTATATCGTGCCATAGTGTATTAAAACTTTTACAGTATTATATTTTTTAGAATTATATTAATTTTAAGTTACGAAAATGTAATTTCCTCCGGCCCCTCTGACCAAATTTTTTTTTGATGTTCAAATAACTTTACATTTTTTTATATATAAATTCATTATTGTTATTATTTTTATTGTTATTTTTATTATCAATTATTATTTCTATTTCTATTTTTTATATATTTTTTTTTGCATTTTGCTTTGTTTTGCCTTCTGATATTGGAGTAAACTTTGAAAACCCTTCTTGTATGCTTATCCATTGTGGTCACAAACAACGATCTAGTGACAACAATTTGGTGACCCATCCGATTGGTAACGCCCGAACTTCATCGACGCCTTTTTCAAGCCGCATCTCTCCTCCAGGGCCTTCAAGAGGCCTACTACAACCGTCGTTACTTCTCCTCAAGCCTTCAATAGGCTTCTCGCTCGAAGCAGCCGCTATTTTTCACTCCCCATATTTTTTTATTACTATTATTTTTTGGGGGTCCCGTTTTTAATAAACAACAGCGCTATGGGAGCCTTTGTTCCTCCTACCAAACTGAGATAACTCCAGGTCATTTGGGTTTTGTTTTTCTTAGCATTGTATACCTTTCTTAATTTTAAGCATTTTTTAATTATTGTAGCTGGCTTAAGCAGATTATTTCCCACAGTGTTCCACTGTGGTTTATTTTTAACTATTATTTTTTTAATCATTTTGTTACCATGTCTCCTACGAATGAGGATACTCCTTCAAATGTTAATGTGACTTCGGCTCCGGCTTCTAAAAATGCAACTACATTTAATGGTAAGTTTATTGAAAATGACCTTGACCTGACCTATGTCCTCCTTGAATTGCAATTGGAGGCTACCACCGAGAATGAGCGCTTTTGTGCCTTAAGTATTTTGCCTGTCAAGGTCCTTCAACGTCTGAGAGACGTGTTACCTCGATTGCATTCTAGCAACCAGCCATATACAGAACTCAAAAGTGAATTATTAGATAGGTGAGGCATTTCGGACTCGAATAAAATAAAACAATTACTTAAAAATGAAAGTCTCGGCGACCGGTTGCCTTCTGCTTTGCTGTCCGATATGTAAGTCTTACTTGAAGGTCCTACAGTTGGGCCCTGCATAAACATTGTTAGACAGTTATTCCTTCAGAAGCTCTTCGCCGAACTCCAGTTCCAGCTCGCCACTGTAGATCCTAATAATACATTGCACGAGCTCGCTGCATATGCAGATGCAGACCGTATTGTTAAGGTAAAGCCTCTGATGGCTCAGAACATACAACCAGTTGCATCTTATGTATCAACCTTGCCGCTAGGTCTAGGGTCCCAGCTACCGACTAACCCACAGGCGCAAGATTAAGTGAATGTAATCCAACCTCCTCCTGTCCATACCGCTTTGCTTGAATCACATATTACGACTTTAGGAAATACAATATTCGATTAGATAAATAGAATTCGCACTCTTGAAGCTCGCCCTGCTTATTACCAGTCATACCCTTCGCCTTCTCCTCCCTCTTTTTCTCACTATCCACTCTCTCTCCTCCGCAGCATCGTCGTTCCCCCACTCCCTCTCGCCAATCTGCTGCGCAACCGCACCTCCAACCTAAACCCCCCCCCCCCACCATCTTCTGAACCTCCTACGCACAACCAACATGGAGTATGTTTTAACCATCAGTGATGGAGTGACCGAACCCGCAATTGCATTAAACCCTGTGCTTATAATTTAAACTCCACTGCCACGTAATAAAGCCGCCCTACGTGGATAACTCAGCATCCAACCTAATGTGTGTCTACGATCCTTCTACCGCCTTGTCCTATCTCATCGATACCGGAACTTCCTTCTGTGTTTTACCCCGTTCTTTCTTGCAGAAGAACCGTCCTGCAGAACCTTTGGGTTCCTTGCAAGCCGCTAACTGTTCCATCATTCACACTTGTGGTTTAAAACAACTCCATCTTACTCTCACTTTTCGCCGTGACTTCCTTTGGAATTTAATCATCCCGATGTTACTCTTCCCATTATTGGTGCCGATTTTCTTTGGCACTTTAATATCCTTGTTGACCTACACCATAACCGCTTGATCGATTATGAGACTCCGTTCTCTTCTTCCTACATACGTGCCACTTCCATTAATGGTACCCATCTTCCTTCTGGTAACAACACTTTCGAATCCCTTCGGTCTTCCTAATTTCCCGATCTTGCCTCTCCCATCTCGACCTTCCCGGAGGTTAAACATAAGGTCATTCACCACATCGAGACGAATGGGAGACCTCCTTTCTCCCACTTGCTCCTGACAAACTTCAAGTTGCTAAGCTGGAGTTTAACACTGCTTTAACAAGGCATCATACGTCCTTCCAAGTCCGACTACGCCTCCCCTCTTCACCTTGTGCTCAAACCTAACGGTGACTATCACCCTACCGGAGATTATAGGTGCCTTAACGCCATCACTCGTCCAGATAGATACCCTGTTCCTCACATACAGGATTTTACCCCCAATCTATCTGGATGTAACATCTTTTCTAAAATAGATCTTGTGAAAGCCTTCTATCAAATTCCAGTCCACCCTGCCGACGTTCACAAAACTGCTGTAATAACCCCCTTTGGACTTTTTGAATTTCTACGTACCCCATTCGGCCTTCGTAACGCTGCTCAATCGTTCCAACGTTTTATAGATTCAATCCTCCGCGGATTGCCTTCGTATTCGCCTACATCGATAACCTGCTCATCGCCAGCTCCTCTCCGGAAGAGCATCTCTCTCATCTCCGCCAAGTGTTCACAAGGTTAGTCAAGTATGGCATGTGTCAATACTTTGAAATGTGTATCTGGTGTCTCTTCACTAACCTTCCTTGGTCACACTATCTCTTCCGAGGGAGTCCGTCCCCTCGATGACCATGTTTCAGCCATCAGATCCTTTCCCATGCCCAAGAAACAGTGTCAACTCCGGAGATTTTTGGGGATGGTAAACTTTTACTATACATTCTCTGCTCCCTCAACTCTCTTCTCAAACCTCCTAGAAAAGGTTCTTCGGCCTCTCTCTCCATTGACTGGACCGACGAGGCCCGCCATGCCTTCACTTCTATCAAAGCAGCTCTGGCTTCTTCCGTTCTCCCCTCTACTTCCGCACCAACTAGGGTTCATACCGACTCCTCAGATTATGCAGTGGGTGCGGTCCTGCAGCAGTTTTTAGAACGTAAATGGCGTCCTTTGGCATGCTTTTCCAAGAAGCTTTAGCCTGCTGAGGTACGTTACAGTGCTTTTGGAAGGGAATTGCTGACCATTTACCTCGCTATCAAACACTTCTGTTATTTCATCAAAGGTCGAGAATTTCTTATTCTTACTAATCACCAGCCCATCACTGCCTCTACAGTTAAGCAGTGCCCTCGTGAAGCCCGTCACCTTGAATTTATTATTCAATTCACTACCGATATTCGTCACGTCAAGGGTGCTGAGAACATCCCTGCTGATGCCCTTTCTCATATTAATGCCATATCTCCTTTTCCTTCTCTCAACTACGAAGAAATGTCCCGCCTACATCAGCTGGAAGAATTTACGTTCCCAGCTAACTCCACTTTCGACATCCAGAGTGTGGAAGCGTTCAGTGTTCCTTTCCCACTTTTATGTAATAGGTCTTCTCGTTTGTCCCGCCCTGTTGTACCAACCCCCATGCGTCGTCGTCTTTAACGCCATTCACAACGACTCGCATCCGTGTTAAAGGCTCTCAAGTTAAGGTCGGCAAACATTTTGTTTGGCCATCCCTTCTCCAGGACGTTAAACTTTGGAATAAACAGTGCCTCTGTTGCCAACGTTCGAAAGTCCAAACGCACACTAACGCTACTGTCGAGCAATTTCTTATTACTGATCAACGCTTCGACCAAGTCTACATAGACATAGTTGGTCCTCTACCTCCTTCCGATGGCTATACCCATAACCTTACCTGCATCGACCGCTACACCCGCTGGGTCGAAGCTATTCCTTTACAAGAAACTTCCAGCGAAACTATCGCTCAGGCCTTTCTGTTCAACTGGATTGCTAGGTTCGGTACTCCTTCCACGGTCTCAACAGACCAAGGCCGGCAATTTGAACCTTATTTAAGGAAAGACCTCATGGCTCTCATCGGTTCTAAACGCCTTCGTTCCTGCAGTTACCATCCACAGGCTCAAGGAATGATAGAGCGTTTACACAGTCAGCTTAAAGCTTCCTTGATGGCGCATGGTAACCCAGAAAATAGGTCCGAAACTCTTCCCCTTGTCCTCCTTGGCATTCGAACTTCAAACAAAGAGGACTTGCAGTGTTCATCGGCTGAGCCGGTGTACGGTTCCTCTATCCGCAAACATGGTGAGTTCATCCTCCCTTCTCCCACTACTTCGGATAATCACATCTTCCTCAGTGTGATGATTCTTGGAAGACTTCCCTCCCTCGTCAGACTTGTCGTGCTACTTACATCACTTCCGAACTAGATTCCTGCTCACACGCTCTGGTTCGTCACGACTCGCATTGCGGTCCACTTCAGGCCCGATACGACGGTCCCTTCCGTGTGTTGCAACGTCATCGCAAGTTCTTCTCCCTTCAGAAAAGATCCAAAACTGTTAAACATTTCGATTGATTGGATCAAGCCAGCAT
>JABUQX010029099.1:20000-32500 GCA_015478945.1 Trachelipus rathkii
GCAGGAAATGCTTTCCAAGTTTTGTAATGGATGAACCAACTTAATTTCTTTGTTAGTTGGTTGAAAACCAATACTCGGAGTAGGGTTATTGATAGCATTTTGAACAGGAGATCGGATCAAGAGAAGCTTTTGGATTATTTGAGAAGTCGGTAGTATAGGCGATGCAGGAGGACAGATGGCAGTAACTGCTCGAGTGTCGCTAGAATTTAGGGAAAGAGTACTACTAGAATGTGTCGGTAGATTGACACGCGGAGGCTACTGCAATTGTAGCATAAGATTGCCTTTGTATTGTAGGATATTTGTCTTTGAGCTGGTGAATGGCATCTCTACCGCTCAATTTTTGTATGGTACATAATTCTAAAACCTCCTGTTCCAATAGGTAAGACGGGCATTCTTCTTCGCAGACTGGGCATATGTCACGTGGACCCCTACAGTATTTTCGGGGATGACCACACCGTTGGCATTTAAAGCAACGTGTGGGTCGGGGAATAAACGAGCGACCACTAACTTGTAAACCCTATTTTCACCTTTGCAGGTGCATAAGGGGTACTAAAGGGTCAGCAGCAAACGAGGATTTGGAGTGTCAGGAGAGTCCCGACGAGGGGGAAAAATCTATAAATGTTTATAACGGAAAATCTTTTCTGTCTAGATTTCTCAAAATAGAAGTATCTTCGTCTTTCTGTTCTAAAGAATAAATAGTGCCTTTGGATGAGTTTCTTATTTCATCAGGAGTAGAAATAAGAGGAATGTTTCAGAGAGACGCTAAGGATGACAAAATAGAACTTTGATTCCGTGTAGCAGCTTGAACTAATAAGGACCCATTTCTCATTAATGTGACTGGGGGGAGGGTCTTCAACTCGATAAAGCTTTTTCAAGTGCATCGATAAGAAGAATGGTTCTTTGCTCAGTGAGAGCTTTGGAGGTAGTAGATCGCAACAAGTAATAATCGGGAATGATGTATCAGTTGGCATTCCCGGGGGGGGAGCAATATATGGAGTAAACGAATGAGAACAACTTTGACGGGGGGGGGCACCTTTGTAGGATTACGCTAACCGTTAAGGTATTTAGGGTGTTAGGGGCATACTAGTCGACGAATCGCTGATTTAATGCAAAGGACTCTCTGGTGTAGGAGAAAGAGGAAAAGGGGAAGTACCTGGTTTAGAAGTAGGACCCAAAAGGACCTTTTTTTTCTCCTGTAACCTCATCCACGGGGAAGAAGTGCGAGGTGATCTGTGAAGACTCATGCGGGAAGAGACACCGGATAGCCCACTGGGCTGTGACTGGGAAAAAGGGATGACAACCTACGTACAAGTATTTAAGGGGATTGATGGGAGGGATGCAAGGAAAAAAAGATAGAAATTGTGGGAGGAGAAGAAGGAAAGATAAAAATAATTCGAAAAATTAAAAGAATTCGTATGTGACAATGCACATGATTAGCGCTAGGGTCTGGAGGGACACACGAAATCCCTCAAGCATTGGTTCGTGTTACTATGCCACATTCCAGGTTATTCACCAAGAGCATAACACCGCAACAAGAATCAATACCCCATTACGGTGATATATATATAAAATATAATAATTTCCAGTTTTATTATATAATAACACACAACCCAAATAATAATTAAAGAAAAAAACATATATATATTACCAATCAATTAATTTAAAAGTAATTAATTAATATGGGGACTAGCAAAGCTGGTCGACAGGTCAAAAGGTCGACACATAAAAGGTTAGGTTAGGTTAGATTAAGGTAGGTTAGGTTAGGTTAAGTTATGCTGGATTCGTTACAGAAACTAACTTTTTTTTTTTTAAACAAATGTCGACCATTTTGGTAATAGTTTCATTAATATTTTCATACATAATTCACTGACCATAAAAATCGACCCTGATTTTTTTTTATTAATTAGACGCAAAACTGCGTGAATCATTTTGATGTTGCCTAGTTATTTAATATTTCTTTCAATTCCAATTTCATTTTAGATTTCATTTTTGACAAGAATATCAATTTATATATACCGGTATATAATATATATATATATATATAATTATATTTAAAGAGAAGAAACGGGAGATATATATATATATATATATATATATATATATATATATATATATATATAATTATATATAATAATATAATATTAATAATATATATATATATAATAATAATAATATATATCATATATTATATTAAATTAAATAAATATATATTAAATAAATTAAATAAATATATATATATATATATTAAATAAAAATAATAAATAAATATATATATATATATAATAATATATATAATATATATATATGTAATAATATAATAATAATAATAATAATATATATATATAATGTATATATATATATATATATAATAATATATATAATAACTATATATATATATATATATATAATTACGGAGAAGAAACGGGAGGGGAGGAAGGAAGGGAAGGGAGGGTGGAAGAGTGAGCTAACCAAATAATCCGAGTAAAAATCCTAAATCTGTAACTCTCCACTAAAACCCTGTCAACGGATCTTAATCCGTGCTTAATAAATACCTATTTTTTCACGAGCATGAAGGTCTTGAACCTTCTTTTCAATTTTAAAAGTGGGGGCATTCCGATGATGTTGTGGCATGATCACCTGCACAATTGGCGCATTTTAACGGTTTAGTATATCTTGGGGGATAAGTATGACCCGTCTAGGGCACACAGGTGTGGCTGAACAATATTTACTTACGTGATCAAATGACTAACAATTGTAGCAACGTGTTGGTGGAAATAATCGAACTTGAAAACGTGCACGGCCAAGTCTTACTTCACTAGGGGGACGAGGCATTTCAAACTTTAAAAGCACACGCGGCGTGTTAACAAGTATACCATTAACTCTCCTACGAAAGCGGCAAACTTTCGTAACATTTTGAGAGCGAAGGGTATCGAGATGTGCAATTGAATATCCTATAAGCATTCTAGAATATATGGTACCCTGAGAAGAATTCATCCCATGATGAGATACTGTTACAGGCTTACTAGGAAGGTAAGTGATGCAGAAAACCTTAATACTTTCAGATCGGGATTTAACTTTGATGAGAAGTGATCCATCATTAAGTATAGTTGTATCTTCATCGACTTGACAACCAAGAAGATTTTCAAGAAACATGTAAATCCGAAAAGTACTCAACTCTGTTATTGCCATCCCATCAACTGTACTAATTACATAAAATAGTGTAAATTCTATAGGGTCTCCATGGCCTGAAGTACTGGTTTGCGATAATGAAGAATCTCTCATGTTATTAACTGAAGTTGAAGAATTTCTTTTAGTAGAATGTGAATGTCTATCTCTAGCTTCTGGCCTACTAGAAGCAGCAGAGTTCCTAGGAATAATAACGGATGCCGATGGTATTTGTATAGTTAAAGGTTCATCATCGGTATTTAATTAAGATGAAGCGGATCTAGATGTAGATCGCAAATATATACTTTGTGCAGTATCAGCTGATGCCACGTTTCTAGAAGCGGATCGTGAAGATCCACCTCCAATATTAGCTACGAAAGCAACGTTGCAGAAGGGGTGTCCAACGTGTTTTGACGACTTCTCTCTTTAGTTGAGCGTTTACATTTTTTACGACCCCATATTCATATTTTTCATTTATCTCCTAAAATACATCAACACCGCAATGACATGAACAAGAATAACTAACCCAAATGATGATAAAAAATATATACATACATATATAAAACTGCGGGACAGTTAACATGTGAAATTGAATAATCTTTACACATTGCTTAGAACCAAATCTTGGCAATCCCTTCCGAAACCTCATGTCGTAACAATGGGCTGTGGATGTGGTCTCGAACTAGCCTCTCGAAACACCAAGCCTGGTCCCCTTGATCTTAACCGTGCACCACAAGGAACGGGATACATGATGCTAGGGATTATACACCCAAGTGTAGGACAGCCTCCTCAGTGGTTAGCCAAGGTTCAGGTCCCCTACAATAGGCGGCCCGGTCAAAGACACAAAATGGCCGGTTTGTAACTTGCACCCTCATCCACGGGTTATGACAAGAGAATGTACCAACAATGGCATAAAAATCCACCAAACACACGAACCATCATCTAAAGAATGATCAACATAAATAGAAACAGTACTTTGGCCTGAAAATATTGATCAGCGGTTACTGTTAAAAAATTAATTAAAATTGATCTTAGTATGCACCCTAAACACTAGAACCATTTCGACAGCCAGAATACTTATTGTTCATACCCACAGGAAAAAAATAAATAAAAATTTACATAAACAGTGAAAGAACTAAAAATTTAATTTATTATGAAAAGTTAAGGAAGAAAGTATAATAGTTGTATATGTAATGGCAATAATAATTTTGGAAATTTGTGAGATTAAGCAATATTATGCAAACACGGAAAATACTCGAATAAAATTTCATTTTGAACTGGCAAACACAAAGAAAATTTATTCACAAATGAAACATAACATCAGGAATGTTTCCTGGGTAAAATGTAAATAAATATAATGGTCGCAATTAAAAAAAAAATAAATAAATAAATAAAAAAAATTAACTTCTTGATTTATGCAATATTAAGTCAGATTGAAACTGTGGTGGAGAAAGGATTGAAAGATATAGGCAACAAATTCGAGAAATGAGGGGATAAGAAAAGGTTAAAAGATTTTGTATATAACAAGGTCACATACTAGTGATGGGGGGGGACGCACAAAAAGACCCCAAGTATAAGTTCTTATCATTGTCACATCTAAGTTGTAACAATTGTAAGAATCAATACTCCCCTGTGGGGATTTTATATATATATATATATATATATATATATATATATATATATATATATATATATATATATATATATATATATATATATATAACACAGACACACACATACATATCGCGCGATGGATCGAATGTACGCTCACGGGATAAAATTGTCAACCTTAAAACTATTACCCTCTTAAGAATATATATATATATATATATATATATATATATATATATATACATATATATATATATATATATATATATATATATATATATATATATATATATATATATATCTAAATTTTAAGGTGGGGAAAGAATTAACATAGTTCAGTAAAAGATGTCTTAAAACTGGAGTAGTATTTTAGACACCATCTGGTGGATCTACCTAGAAGCAAAACTATAATAAGAAAACACAGGTGAGAAATACCTTAGGTCAAAGTTATATTATGGGGTATTTACATTACATAGCCTATAAAACGGTAATAAATGACAAACTTTACAGGACAAATATATAATAATGAGTAAAGAAGCACAGATCAAGAAGGAAATAAGAGGAGGGAAACAATTAACAACACAATAAACATTGCAACGTTATATATATATATATATATATATATATATATATATATATATATATATATATATATATATATATATATATATATATATATATATATATATATATATATATATATATATATATATATACTGTGACCAAAAAGGACAGTGGCAGCTGGGTTAGGGTTCCGTTACCATTTATTTATACCCCTGAAATACTACTTTTATGTTTCCAGTGTATGGTGGCATCTCACCCTCAATTTGGGGAAAGGAGGTAGTTGATATATATATATATATATATATATATATATATATATATATATATATATATATATATATATATATATATATATATATATATATCCTAACCAATGCAAGGAAAAAAGAATTGTAATATTTTTTTTAAAGCTAAACAATAATAATAATAATAATAATAATAATAATAATAATAATAATAATAATAATAATAATAATAATAATAATAAATAATAAATAATAATGATAGATTTTAAATTATAGATCATGTAAAAATAAACATGTCAATCTGTCCCCCATGTCAGTCAATAAACAAACTATTAAAAAATACTACACTTTATTTTTAAATACCACACACATTTTATATATATATATATATATATATATATATATATATATATATATATATATATATATATATATATATATATATATATATATATATATATATATATATATATATATATTGAATAAGAAAATTCTAAGGAAAACTCTAATATATATATATATATATATATATATATACATATTAGCTAGTATATATATATATTATTATATATTATTATTAGTTATTACACATACATAGTTACATATACATACATACATAAAGAAGTACAGATATGAGATCAGTATTTATATTATCTAGATATAATAATATTGTATGATAAATGATGACTAAGTAACTGATGGACACTTACTACACACATACAATCAGATGAGCACATCTTTAGCTAATAATAATAATAATAATAATAATAATAATAATAATAATAATAATAATAATAATAATAATAATAATAAATCAAAAATACTCACAATTACTTTTGAAAACTTCTATACAAACATATTACACATTGCTCAGAAGAAGTTTTCATCTTCATCTGGCTTTCCTACTTTCCCCAATACAATTATTTTGTTGGTTGCGTCACTCCCTCCTTTCCTGTTGTTACTGTGATCGATTCCACATAAACAGATGACTAGGTGAAGGACAAATGTAAATGATTGAATCCACGATTGCAGAATTCGAGAGGGAGTTACATGGAGGGATTGATGGGGGTGGAGGACGAGTTGGAGGATATGGGGGACAACGTGGATTACTACTACGAAGGAGAATTGTGTGTCCGCCTGTAGTAGTTGTGCTAGTGGTTGTTGTATCTGTAAGGGAAGGGAGAGCTGCAGCACCTTTGCAGTTTATAGAAAACGTTGGATTTTGACTTTCACCCTCTTTATGCTGTTGCTGTTGTCGCTGCGGTTCATCTACGTGCACCTCTTCCGTAAAAAATTCTGAACCTATATCTGCTTGGGGTCATACAGTAGCAGGCTGCTGAAGAGCACTCGTGATGCGTTGCCACAATTCCTTCTTACAGCATTTCGATCTATCGGATATAAAATACAAAGACATTTCTCTTGCTATTTAATTAAAAAAGTTAATATATATTTTCTTAACAATCTAACATGCAAAAATAAGGACTAAACAAGACAAGGTAGTGAGAAAACTTTTCACCTCACCACTGATGTAAATTCAAAACAAAACGTCATATATTTATCCAAATTACAAGTCATAAGCCGAAATTCTGAGCCTAAACAAATCTACCTTCACTTATCTCCCTAAGTCCTAAGAAATTCGTGCCAAGGTAAAGTACGTTGATAAATTGATATAAGATAGTTTTAGCGACTAAGAGATTTCATACGAAACAAATGCTTCAAATTTTTAATCATACATGCAAGTTATTTCTGAATCTTAAATATTTTCAAATAAAACTTAAATCAGTTTATTCACTGAATATCCTATTAATGTTAATAGGACTTCCTGGCAGGGTCGCCAATTTTAATTCTTTACTTCAAATTATTTAATATCATTTTAATCATGAGCAATATATATATTAAAGTGTATTTTCATATATATATAATACAAAATGAGCTAAATGTTTTAAATAATTTGGTTTTCAACTCTCAGACCAATGGATTAAATCTATTAATATAAAATGACTTATTTTAAAAGAACTTCATTTACATACATTCGAATCCATCAGACTACAATAACCTCTATATACAGAACTCTAAAGACAGTTTCTATGGATGGACTGATCATCAACAACTTGCAAAAACTACTTTATTCAATGTAAAGAGAAACGTAATTGTGATTAAGTTTATATAGTTATAATGATAAATGTTCGCTCGTACCTTCTAAGAGCTTGCAGTAACTCATGAAATTGAACCAGTCCGCCTGGAGTCATCTGAAAAGCTTGCCTTGCAGCTCTAACGATGGACACAAATTCATCATAGTCCGTTGGTGTAATATAGTACATTTTCAAATGTGTGCATTGGATAAACCTATTATATATATATATATATATATATATATATATATATATATATATATATATATATATATATATATATATATATATATATATATATATATATATCTTATATATATATATATATACTATATATATATATATATATATATATATATATATATATATATATATATATATATATATATATATATATATATATATATATATATATATATATATAACATCATCTACCATTTTTCCCCAAGACTGTGGGTAAGGCGCGTGACATGCACCGGAAACAGAAAAGAAGAAGAAGAATATGACATAAGCCGAAAAGAAAGCCCAGCCTTACCGCCCCCTTTATACCTATTAGTGAGAACTCGTCGCAGTCAGAAAATCCACCCTAGAGCTTCAATGGACAGTGACGGACCCTTACTATGGCATATCGTCAGTGTAGGGTTCATTCCCTTGCCCAGGTGGGCCACAACCATACACACTCACAAAACCCCGCCATCACTCTTATTATGCACCCTTCTTCTCGCCTCTACCAAACTCACATTTCTCTCCTCCAGGCATTCCTTTACTGACTCAATCCACTTTTTCTTCGGTCTCCCAGCCGGTTGAACCCCAGCACATTCACCAATATACATCTGCTTAACCAACCGACTCTAATCCATACTTTCCACATGACCAAACCATTTTAACGTACTTTCATTTATTCTCTCATTTACTCCTTCACACCACACAACTCTCTAATACGTTCATTCCTAATTTTATCAATTCTTCTCGCACCTAACACGCCCCTAAGATTGTCCTTCTGAACACATTGTACTTTAGATCTATACCTCTTATTCTAGACCATAGTCTCACTACTATACATCAACACAGGTAACAACATACCCTCATGTAAGACCCTAGCACACTCAAGACTTAATCGCTATACATCCACCAACGATTTAATTGCACCAGCCATCTTCCTACCATTCACAACTATATACTAAATATTTAAACTCACACTTGTTCCAGCTGCTCACCATCTAACATAACTTCGAACCGTGGGCTGTCCTCCCTCACAACCATAACCTTGCTCTTACCTACGTTTACTTTCAAACCCCTCCTTTTACACACCCTGCCAAATCTCTCTTCCAATCCTCTCAAACTCTTCAGATTTGCCACACAAAACCAAATCTTCCGCATATAATAGGTAAGGCACCCTCCACTGTCTTCCATTCTCCATCATTCTAACACCATCTCCTGCCACCCACACCACTAATTCTTTTATAACACCATCCATATACAAATTGAATAACGAAGGAGACATAACACATCCCTGCCTCACTCAGGTATTAATATTAAACCAATCACTTTCCACTCCATTTATTCTTACACACGCTTCACTATCGTCAAACATACTTTTGATTCCATTCAAAAGCCTACCACCAACACCACATATTACTAACACCTGCCATAGCTTCCTTATTAATCCTATCATACGCCTGTTGCAAATCCATAAAACCTAAATACAATTTATTCTTCTTATCTCTCATTTTCTCCAATATTTGTTTCAATGTAAATATTTAATCCACACATCCTCTACCACTTCTAAACGCACCTTATTCTTAAGCAATCAGTCCTTCGACCAAAATACCAGCAAAAATCTTCCCTACAACACTCAAACTAATTCTCCTATAATTACTACAGTTACCCTTATCCCACCTCCCCTTATATAAGGGTAATATTACTACTCTCCTTCAATCCCTCTCGGAACTATACCCTCCATAAAAGCTTTGTTACACAACTTCCAGACCCAATCGATCACCATCTCGCCTCCGTTCTTGAACATTACATCAGCAATTTCATCTATACCTGTATATTTAAAATTCTTGAACTTTTTCATTCTATCTATTACCTCCTTTTCATTAATGACCTCATCCCCAAAAAACCTATTCTTTTTTGCACCATCAAACCCACACACATTCACTATCACCTCTTCATTACTACCAATGTTCTGCAGATTTTCGAAGTGTTCTCACCACACTCTTCTTCACATCCATTTTATCCGCTACGAAAGCACCATCCCTCATTCATTATTATTCTAAGCAGATTCCCTTATTCTCATTATTAACCTTTCACGCTTCCTCCCAGGAGAGCTTCCTATTCCCTTGTAGGTCCCCATTCATCCTCCTCCCAAACTTCAATTACCTCTTTTTTTTCTCTTACGTAAGCATCTTTTAGTATTCCTTTTCCACCTTATATAATTCCAAACATCTTTCTTTTGAAACGTCATCATTGACTTTTCGTACATTCAACCATGCTTCATTTTCACTTTTAACCGTTTGCATCACCTCTTCATTCCACCACTCACTGTTAACATCCATACTTCCCACTTTAGCACATCCACATACTTCTTTTGCACTACTAACAACCGCTTCCTTCATTTGCTTCCAGATTTATTCATTTTCAACTGATTTACTTGCAAGCGCTCTTAAATACTTATCCTTATTAAATTGTTCATTTAACTTCTCACTCTTAATTCTACCCACTTCCTTCTTTATCACCTTCCTCTCCATCCAAGCCCCACTAACTTAATTTTACAAAAAAAAGAACAATAATCCGATAATCCCATTCCTAACCCCCTCACTGATTTAATAATATCCAACACATACTTCGCCAACACAAAATCATTCATACCTTTCACTTTGTTACCATCCCTACCTACACTACTGTAACTCTAGTATACTTATGAATACTCGTGTTTAAAGAAAGTATCTTACACACACATTATATATACCGGTATATATATATATATATATATATATATATATATATATATATATATATATATATATATATATATATATATATATATATATATATATATATATATATATATATATATATATATATATATATATCTTTTCTTTCTTATCTTCCTTTATTTTCCCAAGAATGGGGAGTAAGATGCGTGACGAGCATCGGAAAAGAAAAGCGGTAGAAGAGCATGACATAAGTCGAAAAGAAAGCCCAGCCTTACCGCCCCTCAGTACCATTAATTAGCGAGAACTCATCGCAGTCAGAAAATCCACCCTAAAGCTTCATGGGACAGCGATAAATCCTCACTATGGTAGATCGTCAGTGTAAGTGGTTCATCACTTAGCCCAGGTGGCCACAACCATACCCCCCCTCAAAACCCTTATCACCCTGTTATACACCTTTCTTCTCACCTTCCTACTAAACCTTCCACATTTCTCTCCTTCAGACATTTGTTCACCGACTCAATCCACTTCTTCGGGCTCCCAGCCGGTCGGTTCCCAACACACTTCCACTTATACATTCGCTTAACCAACCGACTATCATTCATCCTTTCCACATGACCAAACCATCTCAACAAACTTTCATTTATTATCTCCTCACATTTACCCCTTTCTCCACACCATATCTCTAATACGTCCATTCCTCATTTTATTAATTCTTTTCTCACCTAACACGCCCCCTAAGATTTCCAATCCATCTGAACACACTGAACTTTAGATCTATACTTCTTATTCCAGACCATGTCTCACTACCATACAACAACACTGGTAACAACATACCTCATGTAAGACTCTAGCGCAAACATACCCTTCTAGTCCCTTTACATTCACTAACAATTTAATTGCACCCAGCAACCTTCCTGCCATTCACAACTTTCCTACTACACTCTGCATCATCCGCCTTTCATCCAACACATACCCTAAATATTTAAACTCAGACATTTGGTTTCCCAGCTGCTCACCATCTAACATAACTTTTACACTGAGGACTGTCCTCACTCTCAACCATAATCTTACTCTTACTTCCTATCTACATTTACTTTGAAAACCCTCCTTTTACATACCCTGCCAAATCTCTCTACCAATCCTCTTGAACTCTCTCTTCAATTTCGCCACACAGAACCAAATCATCCTGTCTATAAGTAGGGCACCTCCACTCATCTCCATCATTCTAACACCATTTCCTGCCATCCCCACCTCGAATTTTTCATAACCCCTATCCATATACAAATTGAATCAAGGAGACATAACACAACCCCTGTCTCCGCTATTAATCCTAAACCAATCACCATTGACACCTTTATTTACACACGCTTCACTATCGTCATACATACTTTTGATTCCATTCAGAAGCCTACCACCAACACCATATATCACTAATACCTGCCATAAAGCTTCCTATTAACTCTATCATACGCCTGTTAAATCCATAAAACCTAAATATAATTTATTCTTTCTTCTCCTCATTTTCTCAATCATTTGTTTCAAAGTAAAGATTTGATCCACATCCCCACCACTCCTAAACGCACCTTTTGTTCTTCACCAATCAGTCCTTCAGTCACCTCGACGCACTCTTTCAATAAAAATACCAGCATACCTTCCTACAACACCTCACAAACTTATTCCCCCATAATTTCTACAGTTCCCCTTTCTCACTTCTACCCTTACTGGCAGTACTATTGCCGTTTCCTCCAATCCCTTTGGAACTATACCTCCCTAAACGCTTTATTACACAACTTCCAAATCCAATCAATCACCATCTAGCATCCGCCTTGATCATTTCACTA
>JABUQX010029099.1:37500-92500 GCA_015478945.1 Trachelipus rathkii
TGGTGAAAACAAGATTGCGTTTAGGAGTGGTAGAGGATGTGTGGATCAAATCTTTACATTGAAACATGATTGAGAAAATTGAGGGGAGAAGAAGAATAAATTGTATTTGGGTTTATGGTTTGCAACAGGCATAGTGATAGAGTTAATAGGAGGTTTATAACTGATGTTAAAATATTAGTGGTAAACTTCTGAATGGAATCAAAGATATGTATGACGATAGTGAAGCGTGTGTAAGAATAAAAGGTGTCAATGGTGATTGGTTTCGGAAGATTAACAGCGGAGTAAGACAGGGTTGTGTTATAATGCTCTTGGTTATTCAGATATGGTGAGGGTTATGAAGAATTCGAGTGGGGATGGCAAGAAGTAGTATTAGAATGGTGGAAGTAGAGAATGAGTGGAGGGTGCCCTACCTACTATATGCGGATGATTTGGTTTTCTGTGACGAATCAGAAAGTTTGAGAGGATTGGTAGGGTGGCAGGTGTGTAAAAGGAGGCTTGAGAAACGTGGATAAGGCAAGGTTATGGTTGTGAGTGGGGACACTCCTCAGTGTGAAGTTATATTTAGATGGTGAGCAGCTGGAACAAGTGTCTGAGTTTAAATATTTAGGAGTATATGTTGGATGAGAAGGGAACGGATGATGCAGAGTGTAGTAGGGAAATTGTGAATGCAGGAAGGTGGCTGGTGCAAATTAAATCGTTGGTGGAGTATAAGGGACTAAGTCTTGAGGTGTGCTAGGGTTTTACATGAGGTTATGTTGTTTACCTGTGTTATGGTATAGTAGTGAGACTATGGTCTGGAATAAGAAAGTATAGATCTAAAGAGAGTTCGAAAATGTGTTCAAGATGAACCAAATCACCAGGGATTGTGCTAAGGTGTGAGAAGAATTGATAAAGAGAAGAATGAGAATATATTAGAGAGAGGTGTGGTGTGAGAAAGGGGTAAATGAGAGAATAAATGAGTATGTTGAGATGGTTTGGTCATATGGAAGGATGGATGATAGTCAGTTATGAATGTATAGGGGTCTCAAAAACAGAAGGATTGATAAAGCTGGGAGGCGAAAAGTGGATTGAGTCAGTAAACGAATGTTTGAAGGAGAAATGTGAGCTTGGTAGAGGCGAGAAGAAAGGTGTATAACAGGATTGAATGGCGGGGGATTGTGAAGGGCATGGTTGTGGCCACCTGGGCCAAGGGATGAACCCTTGCATTGACGATCTACCATGGTGAGGGTCCATCGCTGTCCCATGAAAGCTTAGGGTGGATTTTCTGACTGCGATGGGTTCCCACTAATTAATGGTACTGTGGGGGCGGTAGGCTGGGCTTTCTTTTCGAGCTTGTGTCATGTTTTTCTACTGCTTTTCTTTTCCGATGCCCGTCGCGCACCTTCCCATTCTTGGGAAATATAAGGAAGATGAAGAAGAAGAAGAAGAAGAAAGAAGATATATATATATATATATATATATATATATATATATATATATATATATATATATATATATATATATATATATATATATATATATATATATATATATATATATATATATATATATATATATACTTACCTGCTGTTGTTGAGACTGGGGTTGTTGATGTTGGGATTGGTGTTGGACGATAGAAGTGGAAGGTGCCCTTACAAAGGGTAAAATAGCTGCCGCCGGATGGGGAGGTTGTGAAGGTCCCGCACCAAGGAAACCACTTTGCGGAAGTGGCCCAGAATAAGGAAGTGAATAATAGCCCTACAAGACAATAAATAATAATAATAATAATAATAATAATAATAATAATAATAATAATAATAATAATAATAATAATAATAATAATAATAATAATAATAATAATAATAATAATAATAATAATAATAATAATAATAAATAATAAATAATAAATAATAAATAATAAATAATAATAATAATAATAATAATAATAATAATAATAAAATGTTATACTTACCTGCTGGGAGGGGTGTGGAGGACTAGTCTGTATTAAACCAGTAGCCTGTGGCATTGTAGTCTGAACAGAGCCAGGGGGTAAATTTGGAGGTGTAAGAGGGGGTTGACTTCCCCCTTGCAACTGTGACGACCCCATTCCTTGCTGCAAAGATACTGAACCATTGGATCCCTGTAACAGTATATATATATGTGTATATATATCCCTGTATGGCTGGCATCTCTATGTAGGGATGCAAGAATACCCATACTATGTTCTGCGAGTCGTAAGAGGATACTACGAGGACAGGGGGAATGAAGCAGAGCTATATATATAGGTGCATAATAGGAGTGAATGGCGGAGTTTTGTGAGTATGGTATATTTGTGTGCCTGACTAGGGGGATGAACCCCACATTGAGGGTCCATCGCAGTCTTGTGAATTCCTATGGTGAATTTTTTTTTGACTGAGAAGAACTCTCACTTAAGGGTATGGAGTGGACGGGGGATGGGAGGGGTTGGGTTTCATTTCAACTTGCGCTATGTTCTTCTACTTAGCTATTCTATTTACCGTGTATGTTACTATGTTACGCACCCCTAACCCACATCTAGTGGGAGGAGAAGGGAGGATAAAGAAAATGAATATATATATATATATATATATATATATATATATATATATATATATATATATATATATATATATATAACATAACAACTTTCAATAACAACTAATATATATATATCTTATATATATATATATATATATATATATATATATATATATATATATTTATTATCCCTCACTTTCTTCCAAATAATCTATAAATAGAAATATACCGTATATATATATATATATATATATATATATATATATATATATATATATATATATATATATTTATTTTTTTTATATATTTTATATATATCTATCTCTGCATATATGCTCATATGTATAACTCTGCTGATATTATCATAGAAAGATTATTCAGGGATCTTATAAATCGGTAATATCGAACTCTAGAAGAGGAGTGTCTTCAACAGTAAGAAGAGTTTACTTCAAGTAATTATAAATTTCAACGATAACATAGGTTTTAAATTAAGTTTTATAGATATATTGTGATTTAATTTTAGAATATAGTTTTAGGGTATTTTTTTTGGGAAGTGCCTCAGGTTGTGGGATCCCGGCAAGCGTGCAGCCGAATCAAGTGAGGGAATAGTAGAAAGCAGAGTGGTGAATAAGAGGGTCAGGATAGTAGAGTGTAAGGGGGAGTAAAGAGATAAGATGGGTAAAAGAGATTAGATTAGAGTGGGTTGCTTGAATGTGAGAGGGATAAATGAGGATCTGAAAAGGGAAGAAGTGGGGTTAATGTTCGAGGAAAAAGGATTGGATGTGCTAGGGTTGACAGAAACAAAGCTGAAAGGATAGAAGGAGATGGACTTTGGAAAATTTAAGGGTATGATTTCGGGGGTGAACGAGAGAGTGAGGGCGAGGGAAGGGGTAGGCATAGTTATGAGGAAAGAGGTGTGGGATAAGGTAAAATTATGCAAATAGGTGAGTTCGAGAATAATGTGGGTTAAAGTGAAATTTGGGGGGGAAATGTGGGTTTTTATATGCGCGTATGCACCAGTAAATGGAGCGAGGGAGGAGGAGAGAGAAAGATTTTGGAGTGAGTTGAATGAATGTTGGGAAAGTTTCGGGATAAATGATAAAATTTGTTTATTAGGAGATTTGAATGCAGGAGTGGGAAGAGAGGAGATGGGGAGAATTATAGGCCCATTTGGGCTAGGGGAAAGGAATGATAATGGAGAGAGTCTGTTAGAGTTGTGTGTTGATAGAAGAATGATAATTGGGAATACTTGGTTCAAGAAAAGTGAAAATCATAAGTATACATGGAAGAGTGAGATAACGGGGGGAGGGCGATATTGGATTATGTGTGTATAAATAGAAAGGATAGAGGCAGATTACTAGATGTAAATGTATTCAGAGGGGCAGGTAGGGGGTTATCTGATCACTATTTGGTGGTTGCTAGGTTAAGGGTGGGGGGAGAGGTAACGGTTAGAGAAAGGTAAAAAAAGAGGAGAATAGAAGTCATAAAGGTGGAAAAATTAGATGAGACAATGTGTAAGAGGGAGTTTAGGAGGGGAATGGAAGATAGGTGGAGGGACGTGAGTGGGACGGAAATTAGGGAAGTGGAAGAGGAGTGGAAGAGATTTAAAGAGACAATTTGTGAAGAGGCCAGAAGGATATGTGGAGTAAAAAGGGTGGGAGCAAGTAGAAGGAAAGGAAGTGAATGGTGGAGTGAGGAGGTGAAAGAGTTGGTGAAAAAGAAAAAAGAGGTCTATGTGAAATGGTTGGGGAATAGGAGAAGGGAAAGTTGGGAGGAATATAGAAAGATTAGAGTGGAAGCAAAGAGGGCGGTGGAGAGGGCGAAGAGAAATGCAAATAATGAATGGTGTAGAAAAGTGACAGAAAATTTTGAAACAGGGAGCAAGATATTCTGGAAAGAAGTAAATAAAAAAAGGAAGAAGATGGAGGGGTTAGGAGAGAGGGTTAAGGGAGGGGAAGGGGAATGGATAGGAGGAGAGGATAGGGTGAGGAAAAGATGGGGGGAATATTTTAGAGGATTATTGAATGAAATGGGTGGGAGAGATGAGGAGGATTTACAAGAGGTGGGGATGGGGGGGGAAGTGGGGAGGGAAGGGGATATGGAAATACAAATGGAAGAAATTATTAGGGCGCTAACTAAAGGAAAAAAAGGAAAGTCCACAGGTCTAGATGGTGTGAGTATGGAAATGTTACAGATGGGAGGCAGAGGGGTGGAGGAATGGCTTTATAGGTTATATAATTTATGTTGGAGGAAGGGAGTAGTTCCACAGGATTGGGAGGATGGTTGTTTGGTTCCCCTTTATAAAGGGAAAGGGGATAGGATGGAGTGTGGTAATTATAGAGGCATTTGTCTTTTGAGTGTAGTAGGGAAAGTGTATGGGAGAATACTAATTGAGAGGGTGAGAGACTTAACGGAAGAGAGTATGGGGGAAGAACAAGGAGGATTTAGGGTGGGAAGGGGGTGTGTGGATCAAGTATTCACAATGAAGATGCTTGTGGAGAAAGGTATAGAAAAGAAAGGGAAAATGTATGGGTGTTTTTTAGATCTGGAGAAAGCATATGATAGAGTGAAGAGGGGGGAATTATGGAGGGTGCTGGAGGAATATGGAGTAGGGGGTAAATTAGGTAAAGGTATTAGGGCCTTTTATAGGAATAGCAGAATGTGTGTGAGAGTATTAGGAGGGGAGAGTGAGATGTTTGGAGTGGAGAGAGGGTTGAGACAGGGATGTGTCCTGGGCGGGTAGCTTGTATACATATATACGAACAATATGTTAGCCCTACTACTGATGAGGGAGGGGAGAGGGGTGGAATTGATGGATAGGGGTGATAGATGGGAAGTGAACATGATACTGTTTGCGGCTGATAGTGGCGAAGAATTCAGAAGGTCTGAAGTATTTGGTGAAGGAGTTTGAGAGAGTGTGTGGACAAAAGGGTCTTAAGATAAATCCAGGTAAGAGTAAAGTGTTAGTGTTTGAGGAGGAGGAAACAGATGAGGGGATGGGGTTAGGGATTAGAGTAGGAGGTGTAGTTTTAGAAGAAGTAAAGGTTTTTAGATATTTAGGGATGGATTTGGGTAAGGAAGGAGGGATGAAGGAAGAGATTGATCACAGAGTAGGAGAGGGAACGAGAGCATTGAGTGGTCTGAGGGAATTATGGAAAGAGGGGGATTTATCACTTAAACTTAAGATAAGTATGTTTGAAAAAATTTGTGTTCCAGCGGTACTATATGGGTGTGAAACATGGGGTTAAATGCTAGGTCCAAGAAGAAGTTGGAAGTGTTTGAGATGAAAGGGTTGAGAGCGGTGTGTGGGGTTAGTAAAAGAGAGAGGATTAGGAATAGGGTGATAAGAGAGAGATGTGATTGGAGGAATGGTTTGGTGAGAAGAGCGGAGAAGGGAATGTTAAGATGGTTTGGACACCTGGAGAGAATGGAGGAACAGAGGGTGGTTAGGAGAGTTTGGGAGGCGGAGGGGATAGGAAGGAGAGGAAGGGGGAGACCAAGAAGAAGATGGATGGATGGAATAAAGGAAATGCTGGAAGAGATAGGGATGAGGGTGGAGGAAGGTAGGGCGTTGGCGAGAGATAGAAAGGAATGGAGGAGGTGGGTGGGGGCGAGATGAAGGAAAATATGAATTAGGGAAGCTGCACGTACCACTACCCCGCTTAAGCGGGAATAAGTGTTTGTATAATAATAATAATAATAATAATAATATATATATATATATATATATATATATATATATATATATATATATATATATATATATATATATATATAAATAATGTAAAAATAAACCGCAATAGTTAAATAGTTATTATAATCATTTTTCACCATAAATTTGATATCCCAGGAACAAAAATATTGATAAATTCATAAAAACAAAAAAACAAAAAATTATGACAAACTAATTTTAGTACCTGAGCGAGACTTGATGGAATAGAAACGGGGGGATAATATTGGAGGGACTGAAGAGGTGGGGGAGGAAGAAGACCTTGAGAGACTCCCCCTTGGGTTCCGCTAAACGGTACCCCTTGTGGTTGAATGAACATCTGAAAAATTAAGAATAAATAAACTAAGTCATGTACGGTATAAAAATGTTTAAAACTTATTTTAAGTAGCCTAAAAATCTTATCTGAAGAACGAAACTATTAGGTCTTAACTCAGGCAAGAAAAAGAAATACATTGAAAGGCCTTTTAAGTCATTTCTATTTCAATGTTTTTTTTTAAAGTATCAAAATTTATCAGGAATCATTAAGAACGTTCCTACAGCTTATAAATATTATCTTAATGACAAGCAACCAAATAAGGTGAAAGAAACTGAACAATCGTCTTCACAAGTTTGTTCCCTTTCAAGAGAAGAGAATATATAGCATACATATATACACAATTTCAATATGCAAAAAGAAATTTTTAACTAGCTTTTTTTTTAACTAAATTTTATATATATATATATATATATATATATATATATATATTATATATATATATATATATATATATATATATATATATATATATATATATATATATATATATATATATATATATATATATATATATATATATATAATTAAAATTTTTAACTTTTGTTGTTGAAGCTTTTAAAAAAAAAATAGCACTTTGCTTTTCCTAAAATTGTATATTCCCGTTTCCTAGGAAACAATCTTGTGAACACGACTGTACAATAACTAACAAGTACCAAAAAGGTACCATCTCATAAAACATTGATCACTAATCAACTAAGTGTCCTGGACAAAAAAAATAATCAAATACGTTGAAAAGCATACCTGGACGGGAAGTTGTGGATTTATGCATGATACACTAGGAGGCAAACTCTGGATATAATTATAACCTAAGGGATAAGGAAGCCCAGGTATTCCATATGTACCAGGGGCACCAATGGGGTAAGTTGGAACACCATTCGTGGCGTGAATGGTTGTTACACTAATGCCAACAGACACCTATGGAAAAAAAAAATGACAATTCATTAAAAACACTAAAAAATAAACTAAACAGTATAAGTTTACTTTTTTTTGCTATAATAAACCTTTGGTAAATTATAGTTTCATGAATTCTAGCTTAAATTTTAACTTCAATACATATATATATATATATATATATATATATATATATATATATATATATATATATATATATATATATATATATAACTATATATATATATATATATATATATATATATATATATATATATATATATAACACTATTATGCTATATATATAGTTCGGCATTAAAACTTTTAGGTAATATAATCTCAAATGAGATAGGATAAACTTCAATTAACTTTTGTACATTGAAAACAATGATAAACTCACTAAACCCTTGCCTTACTCACTCATCATTGCAAATATTTTCATCAAAATGTTATTAAAAACTCACAAGCCTTTGGCTTGTTCCTAACCGAGCAAGGCTTGTCTTTTAGAAAGCGAGGGCTAGCATACACTAGCATTGGAGTGGGTTTATATATATATATATATATATATATATATATATATATATATATATATATATATATATATATATACTATATTTATATCTATATATATATATAAAAATATATATATATATATATATATATATATATATATATATATATATATTTTATATATATATATATATATATATATATATATATATATATATATATATATATATATATATATATATATATATATATATATATAATTGTATATGTATATATATATATATATATATATATATATATATATATATATTCAACACTCATTGTGGACACAAATAAATATTTACGTCGAAATAAACTAAAAAATTAAATAAAATGAATTTAAAAATAAATCAATTTGAAGCTCAAAAAAGAAAAAAAGTAAGTTCATTTTATAGCAAATTAAAGTCCATTCAACAAAAGGAAACGAATTGGGAACGTTTTTTGGCATGTTTAATAATAATACTATATATGATTAATAAGACCAGACAAAAACTTACTGAAGGATGCAACTGTGCAACATTTTCAATAGACGACACTTGGGCTTGCTGTTGATGCTGCGACTGATGGCTTCCAGAACTGGTGACAGAAGTGTTTCCAGAATTTCCTGTGGTGACAACAGGAGGGACTGGAGGGATAAGATTAATATTTCCAGAATGCCCATCCTTATGAGCATTAGATTGTTGTTGATGGTCATCAACAACTTGAGGAGGAGGGTGTTGATGAAGCTGCTGCTGCTGCTGTTGATGTTGCTGTTCTTCAAGTTGTCTCTGAAGACCTCTTCTCATACTCTGCCTGGACTGATGTTTGTTCCTAGTCTCGTAGAGGTCATCCCAACAATGGGCGACATAAAACAAAACTTCAGGATAAACTCCTCCACCTTTGGCAGCTTTTTCCACAGCAAGACACGCCCCTTCTAACATGTTGCTACTCAGTTCTTTGCACTAATATAAAAATGATTTTTTTTTTAAATTTGAAACAATTTTACTTTCAATCAACAAAAAAAATTTAAGCTAAGTATTTCAATACATATTAATCTAAAACTTTTAAAAGATAATTTTAAAGATTAATATCAACAAGTGTCTCGGCAGGAGAAAAGAAAATAATACTAGTTAATATTAGTAAACAAACCTGAACAATGGCCCTCTGTATTTCATTTGGATTAAGGGCATGGGCATGTGGCAAACAAGAAAGTGCCAAACGTGCAGCTTGTCTTATTGTATTCGCATCTCGACCTCTTGAAGCTTTGTCCGCTACTGAAGCAGCCTCTTGGGGGGTTAAGTGTCCTTCCCAGGTATCAATCAGGAAAGAGAGGGCAGGTGCTCCAATTTCTGTGGCTTGATCTGATATATATATATATATATATATATATATATATATATATATATATATACATATATATATATATATATATATATAAATATATATATTTAAATATATATATATATATATATATATATATATATATATATATATATATATATATATATATATATATATATATATATATATATATATATATATATATATATATATATATATATATATATATATATATATAATATATATATATATATATATATATATATATATATATATATATACTCATACTATATATATATATATATATATATATATATATATACAGGGTTCACACTAAAATTTTGAATTTGATTTCCCTGACTTTCCCTGACCAAATCTGCAAATTTTCCCTGACCAGCGTGTTCGTTATTTTTGGTGTATAAAATATCTATTAATTATTATTGCAGCCTATTTACTCAGTTCATACATTAAATTATTGAAAACTTACTTTAGAAATTATTCATCATCATGGATGAATTTAAAAAAATATTTTTTTTTTTAGTAATAAGCCTATACCTTACCCATAGCCGTCCAAAGCACTCCTTTTTTTTATTTTTTCAAAAGAAAACAGTTTTATTTATACAAAAAGAAAATAAATTAAAAGCTTACATTAATAGCCTAGGTGAATAACGTCCACTGTAATCACAAAAGTTCTAAATGGGGAGATTTAGATTAACTTTTTCTTCTCAAGCATTTGAATTTTTGATTTTATAGCGGCTTCTTCTGTTAAAGCCTTCAGTTTTAACATCTTTCTCTGCTCTTCAAGTTTATTGATCTGTATGGATAATATTCTTTTTTCAACCTTTTTATTCTCTTCTTTTTCTTTCTGTTTTGACTCTTTGAGATGTTCTTCATATCTCCTATGGGCAGCTCTTACATTTGTCAACATTTTTTGAGTGATAGGAACTTTATGAATACTTTCATGAGATCTTATAGCATTGTGCACTGTTCTTTTTGAGAAATCAGACTATGTTCTTTCAGATTCTCCACTAAAATTGCTTAATTTATAGAAAACCCTCCTTCCACTGTCGCATTTCCATGCAAAAATATCAGTCCTAATTTAATAATTTGCCACAATTCCACATAACATTGATTCTCAGGTGCTATAGAAGAAAAAAAACTCATCAAGTCTCTTAGAAGGACAATCACCATCCAAAAATATTTTGAATTTTAATTCAAGGGTAGAATGAGCTTCACTGCAAAGTAGAGTATTGTGCTTTTGCTTTCTCAGCAGCAGAATCTGTGATTCGGTTATTTATTGGTGTAAAATGCCTCTAGCAATAAATCAAATCTTTGTTTCCTTTGTTCTGGCTGATGACTATGCTAGGATCCAATGATGAGAGCCATTGGACAGGCTTGTACTTCAGAGATATCTTTCTAATATCTTTTCTGCCATTTTGATTTGCACAGTCTGGCATTCAAGTTTGTCATGTAAATCTAATGCAAAAAGCTTAGTTGTTGGTTGTAGCAGGCATTTTACTGGACTTAAGAAATCTTTCCATAATATTAAGTACGAGACATTGTAAATCTGTGAACAGAAATGAACCAAGGTTCAGTTTGACGTCCAACCACTGGTCGTTAAAGTTAAGTTTTTTTTGTTTGAAGTCATTTTATAAATAAATAAATACCTTCAACTGCACAAAATTCCAAAAAAATCACTTCGTCAAGCCTCAAAAAAAAAAACACCTCAAAAGTATAAATAACTAAAAAGAAAAAGATATAAACAGATTAAGTCATAAGTCATACAGTCTAAAACACATCCATATACCAATCACCTTCAATCGGAAGGATGAACTTGGAACAACCTCTACAGACAGAATAGGAAGAATAGTAGGTAATAGTGAACTAAAAATAGAAAGAAACAGGATAGAAGTAGATTTATGGAATGTCATTCCTCGCCTATCCTTTTCATTCACTTATCAAATACATCTCTCATTCCACAATTATACAGTAAGGAAAAAAAAAAATATATCAAAAATATGTAACTTGGTCCATGGATCATTCTTCATATGTTTGGAAATTTTAAAATTTCCCTGACTTTTTTGGAATTTCAGGAAATTCCTGACTTTCAGCATATCTTAAAACGTTTCCCTCTCCCTCCCTGACCACATCTTCAAATTTTTTTTCCCTGACTTTCCAGAAAGTGTGAAACATATATATATATATATATATATATATATATATATATATATATATATATATATATATATATATATATATATATATATATATATATATATATAAATATATATATTTTTATATATACTATATATATATATATATATATACATACTCTGTAAAATATAAATATATAACTATATATATATAACTATATATATATATATATATATATATAATATATATACTGCTATATATATATATATATATACTATATACTATATATATATATATATATATATATATATATTATATATATATATCTATATATATGTATATATATATATATATATATATATATATATATATATATATATTACTTGGTAGCCCCCACTCCCTTCCTACAAGAAGCAGGCGAACTAGATATGTAAACCAAGATTGGTTGTAAGAGGATTTGAAGAGGAGGGAGAGTATCTAAGGGGAAGTTTTAAGAATTTGTTTTAGTATTATAAAAAGGAACGTATGGGAGTGTAATAATGGGAGTGTAAAGGAGAGTGTATGTTATTCCTCCAAAAGAAGCAAAATTTCAGTGTATTTGGGAATTAAAGAAAACTGTGTATGGCTTGAAAGATGTTGCTAGAGCTTAGCTTGATGGTTGGTGTAACTGACGAATTAGTGGGTATAAAAGTAAATTAGAACCAGCTTTATTTTTATGGAAGAAAGAAGGAAGGATTATGTGTACTTATGTGGTTGTTTTGGTGGTTCTGAATATTCATGGATGAAGTTATAAAACGTATGAAGGAAAAGATAGAAATAGATTCAGAAGACGTTATGGGTTTTAAGTATACAGGGGTAAATATACACGAGTATGAAAGGGGTGTGTGGTTGGAGCAAGAGATATATATGGAGAGTATAAGGGCTCGGATAAGAGAGATTTCTTTGGTGATAGAGAAATGGAGAGCAAGGAATTGACTTTATATAGATCATTAGTGGGGGGCAAATAAATTGGGTGGGTGATCAGACGAGACCTGATTTTTGTTATTCTGTGAGTTCAAAGAATAGGATTTTTTAAGGGAGGGAAGGTGGAAGAAATGAGGAAATTAATTAATTATTATAAAAAGAGGAAAGGATATATATATGGGTATTTAGCTGAGTACACTTGAAGGTAAGATTGAACTGGGAGTGTATACGAATGCATCTTATGGTATGGAAGGGAGTGTCAGTCATCAGGCGGGTTATATTGTCTCTCTTAAGGATGAAAAAGGGAATAAATGTCCTATTGCTTGAAAGTCTAGGTGTATGAAAAGGGTTGCGAGATCTACTATTGAGGCTAAAGCAATAGCGTTTATAGAAGGTACACAAGCGGGTATATATTTGGAAGAATGTTGAAGAGAGCTTACAAATCAAGGTGTATACGGACAGCAAGACTGAAGAATGCGATATATTCTGTGACATGTGTTGAGTAAGCTTAAGAATAGATGTCGGATGGATCAAGTGGATGTTGAAAGAAAAAATTACAAAAGTTGAATGGATTAATACAAAACAATTAGTGGATGTGTTTACAAAAGGAAGAATGGATGTGATAGGTATAAAAGAATATGTGGAAGGAAGAAGAAAAGAAAGGAAGGGGGGGAGAAAGATAAAAGATTGACTTTTTTTTATTAATAGTTGGAAATTAATTATTTTCCTCTTTTTTGTAGAAGGGGTCAGGATAAAGAAGATTAAGAAATAATTGGGATATTTAATTTTCTTTTGCCCTTAAGGCTGAAATCTGAGTTGTTTAAAACTGCATACTGGTACTCTAGGGTGTATGCTGTTAGTGATCACAGAGAGGTTAGATCTCTGGGTCTGTGTAGAAAGTTATCGACAATTCTTACTCGTGTAAATAGGAATAAGATAAATAATAATCCAGAGAGGATTCTCACTTCTTCACAATCCATCACAAAAGTAAGTATACTTTTTGTTCATTGCTCGTTTAGTTTAGATTTTTTTACTCATATATATATATATATATATAGTTATATAGTATATTATATATATATATATATGTAATATATATATATATATATATATATATATATATATATATATATATATATATATATATATATATATATAAGGTATATATATATATATTATAACTACTCACCTTGAAATCCATGACACATGTGAGGAGTATGTTCTTGATAGCCAATTTGGGCTGACACAGTTGTTTAACCCAAGGGCGTAAAGCGCCAATCTGAAAGGCGACACATCTGCAAAGCTCGCGAGGTCCCCTGTGGTTCTGGGTATTTGTCGGGGCTTTAAAAGAAGAGTTATAGTAAGTCAATATTATCTAGCAATCAAAATGATTTACAGTTGTTCACACACAAATAACCTTACCTTGGAGTTTAAATAATGGTGTTACTTGTACCAAACCAGCCTGCTGAGAACTGTTTTCGCAAGCTCAAACATGAAGTATGCGCTGGCTTCAGAAGGTTGGTTTGGAACCTAGGATAAGCTCTTACCTATATTCGATCAATCACCTTCCATAAGGTGGTTGAGTCTAGCAGCAGGCAAGATTTTCTGGGTAGGGGAATGTGGTGTACTTTAAGAACAAAAAGACCCAGTGGTGGTGAATCTCCAGGTTTGTGCCCCTGTATTAGATTAAGGTATATATAAATTCCCCAATGTATTATAAATTGATATTAACAATATCAAAACAAAAGTGATACCTCATTAGCCCCCCTTTTTCTCCACTGCTGAAGGATCCAATGCTATCTGAAGAATTTCCGAAGATCCTATGAATCTGAACCTGGCCCAATTCTTAACTCCAAGAAGATTCCTGTTGAAAGGTCAAGGATAAGATTCTAAAATATAAATTAAATGTTTACTCCTATATAAAATGACAGGTCTCCCCCACCCCCCTATACTAATTAAAGGCTTGCTACAAGCTACCAATGCAAGTTCGTCTGTTTCTTTTTCCTGTGACGAACATTCTCCTCCCATTCCTTGTAGTCATCGACCAAGTACTGTCACTGGTAAGAACAAATTGGTGGTGGTTCCATATCAGCTGAGCCTGACAAGATTCGAGAGAAAGCCCAGCTTCTCTGTTGTTTTCTTCCTCTGGCTCTGAGAAAAACCTAAAAAAAAAAAAAAAAAAAAAAGAATTTATAAACATTAAACGAAATAGTTTTTAATAAAAATACATGTATTCACGTCGCAGCCTTGTATATTCAATATGCTGTATGTTTTTGCTTGGTTTTTCATTTAAAAATTAAGATACTTAATACATTTTAATTTTAATAAAGTTGAGAAGAGCATTTTCTTCTCAGACTTTGAAACCCTGAAATGTAAATGTAAACTGTTGAAAAAGTATGTTTGTATTAGGTATTCATTTATTAATTGGTACGATCAAGTGAAGAGTAGTAGATGATGTATATTAACGATCTATCAGGGTATTCAAAAACACAAATCATATGTTCACCTAAAAGAACTAATGTTTTGTTCTTAGACTACTTTTTATCTCATGTATTCCAAAGCTTTTATTTAAACCCACAACAAACTTCCGGGAGGAGAGAGAGAGAGTCTGAGCAACCCTTGCTCAAGAACTCTGCAATACTTTGATTTGATAAAAAATCAAATTCTCATAAATGCTTGAAACCAAATATTTAAAATTAATATCACTGAAAGAACAGCTCACGAATCCTCAAGAATTAACAAAAATGATAATATCAATTAAAAGAATGTTCACGAATCTTTAATGAACGAAAATATATTAAGAGGATGATTAAGTAATTTGTTAAAGTATATCTTCCAAGATCTATATATTTCATTACCTTGTGGATGTTGCTGTTGATGATGATGATGCTGATGCTGATGCTGCTGGCAAGCATTATTGGTCCAACTAGAAGAAACTGATGATGATGAAAGTGCTGATGCCGAAACTACATTTAATGGAGTAGGAGGAGTATTTGCAGATGTAAATGGTGGCGAAGACGATCTATTATTATGAGCTAATTCAGCAGTTGAGCTATCAGTATTACTACTTGTACCCTAGGAAAAGTTTAAAAAATTGTTAAATAAATATATTAATAAAATCTTTTAAAAATTTTTCTTTCCTTTATCCTCCTCACGGATCCCCACTGATTGGGGGAGGGGGGAAGGCAACATGCACCGGGAACGCAGTTAGGTAGACGAACATGAATTAAGTCGAAAAGAAAGTCCCCATACTTTTAAGTGCGGGCCTGTCGTAGTCAAAATCCACCCTAGAGCTTCACAACACTGCTACAGACCCACACCGTGGTATCACATGATATTGTAAGGGTTCGCAGCCTGGGTCAAGCCCACAAAAATGCCCCCTCACAAAACCACGCCATTCACTCCTATTGTGCACCATTGTTCTCGCTTCTGCAAAATCAAAATTCCTTTCCCACAGACACTCTTTTACTAAATCAATCCACTTTTCCGTTCGTCTCTCACGACACACACACACACCTTTATATAATAGCTTAATCAACCCCCTGTCACCCATCCTTTCCAAATAACCAAACCATCTTAATACACTCACACTTATTCTCTCATTCATTCCTTTCTTCATACCACACTGATCCAAACCTAATAACACGGCCCTACCTACAACTACCCATCTGAACAAACCGCCTTAGATCTATAATATTTATTCCACACCATAGATTCGCTACTCTACATTACCACTGGTAACAACATACCCCCATGCAAAACCCTAGCGCACTCAAGACTTAGTTCCCTTACATTCACCAAAGATTTAATTGCACCAGCCACCTTTCTATTACATTCTGCATCATCCGTTCCCATTTCATGAAACATATAGCTTAATATTTAAACTCTTGATACTTTTCCAGTTCCCTATCATCCAACATGACTTCACACTGCGGACTCTCCTCAAACACCACCATCACCTCACTCTCATCCACACATACCTTCATACTCCTATACCAATCTTCTCAAACTTTCTTTAGATTCACCCCATAAAACCAAATCATCTGCGTAGGATAGAAGGGCACCCCCCCAACTCTCTAACCCCCTCCCCTGCCACCCATATTATTCTAAGATGATTCTCCTGACTCATTTTCTTATCCTTTTGCACTTCCTTCCAAAACAGCTTCCTATTCCCTTGTAAGCTTCCGTTCATCCTTCTTCCAAACTGTTCATTACCCCATTTTTTCCTCCTACAAATGCAACTTCTAGCCTTCTCCTTTTCCTCCATATATATTTCCATACACCTTTCTCTCGATACTTCATCACTGGCTTTAAGCACATTCATCTTATTCACATTCAACTGACTCATTTTGCAAGCGATCCCAAATATTTTTCCTTATAACCTTGTTCACTTTAACTTCTCACTCTTCTCTCCACTTCCTTCTCTTTTATTCTTTCCTCTCCATCCACACCCCAACTAGCTTAAATTTACATGTAACAGCATAATGATCTGATATTTTCATCTCCAACTCCCCTCCTTGATATATCATCTACTACATACTTCAACATCTCCTTCTTCACCAACACAAAATCAATCATACTCTTCACTTCGACACCATCTCTACCCACACCACCTCTCGTATGCTCGTGGATAGTCGTGTCCAAAAAATGTATTTACTAGTATATAGTAATAATAAATCCTCAAATTGCACAGAAAGATTTGCTATTAATGGACTAAAGTAGAAGGTACTTCCAATTTAACAAATAATTACATGTAGCCAATATTTCACCAGTGATGCAGTATAAGTTCCAAATATATATATATATAGGTCAAGGTGTGTGTGGTTGTGACGTATGGTCCATCTGAGGGAAACGTTGAAGAGAGTACGATTTTTTGGGATAATTTGAATGATGTATGGGTTTCAGATTGATCGTGTTCAGATTGATAGTGTTGGGGGACCTGAATGGTTTGGATAGGTGATCAAAAGGGATGTATATACAGGTGGTTTGGGGGTGGGGGAGAAACTGAGAATGGTAGGAAGGTGTTGATGAATTTCTGTGAAGAGAGAGGTATGTGTGTAAGTAATACTTTCTTTAAACACAAGAGTATTCATAAGTATACTAGAGTTGGTGTAGGTAGAGATGGTATCGAAGTGAAAAGTATGATTGATTTTGTGTTGGTGAAGAAGGAGATGTTGAAGTATGTTGTTGGAGTTGAAAAAATCAGTGGTTGGGTTTTAGGAATGGGGATTTTCGGATCAGTTGTATGTTTTTTGTTTCTATGTAAAGGATTAAGCATTAGTGGGGGCTTGGATGGAGAGGAAGGTGATCACGAAAGGAAGTAGGTAAATTAAGAGTGAAAGTTAATTGAGCAAGAGAATAAGGATAAGTATTAAGAGCGCTCGCGTAGTGATCGTTGACATTTTGAAGCAAGTTGATACTGACCAAATCTGGGGGCAAATGAAGGAAGCAATTGTTAGTAGTGCAAAGGAAGTGTGTGGGATTGGCTACAAGTAGGAAGTAAGAATGTTAAAAGCGAATGGTGGAATGAATGAGGTGAGAAAGCGGTTAAGGTAAAAAAGAAGGTGGTTGAATGTACTAAAACCAAATGATGAAGATTCAAAAGAAGATGCTTGGAATTATATAAGTGAGAAAAAGAAATACTAAAAGGTGTATACGTAAGGGAAAACAAGAGGTAAATGGAACAGTTTGGAAAGGAGGATGAATGAGGACATACAAGGAATAGGAAACTCTTCTGGAAGGAAGCGCGAAAGGTTAAGAATGGAGAATAAGGGGAAATCTGCTTAGGATAATAATGAATAGGATTGTGCTTTTTGTAACTGATGAAATGGATGTGAGGGGAATGTGGAAAGAACACTTCGAAAATCTGCACAATATTAACAGTAATGATGAGGTGTTAAGTGAATGTGTGTGGTTTTGATGGTGCAAGAAGGAATAGGTATTTTGGGGCATGAGGTTATTAGTTAAGGAGGGTAATGGTAGGGGTTGAGAAGTTGAAGAAATGGGTAAATTGGCAGGTATTAGATGAATTACTAACGTGAAATGATCAAGAGCGGAGGCGAGATGGTGATGATTGGATTTTGGAAGTTGTGGTAATAAAGCGTTTATGGGGTATAGTTAAGGGATTGAGGAGAGGGTTATAGTACCTTGTACTAAGGGGACAGGGAGAAAAGGGGGAACTGTAGAAATTATAGGGGAATAAGTTATTGGAGTGTTTGTAGGGAAGATATAGCTGGTATTTTTGGTCGAAAAGAGTGCGTCGAGTGACAACTGAGGGAACTGATTGGTGAAGAACAGGTGCGTTTAGGAGTGTAAGAGGATGGTGGTCAAATCTTTACATTGAAACAAAATGATTGAGAAAATGAGGGTAGAAGGAAGAATAAATTATATTTAGGTTTTAATGGATTTAACAGGCGTATGATAGTTAATAGGGAAACTTTATGCAGGTATTAGTGATATATGGTGTTGGTTGGTAGGCTTCTGAATGGAATAAAAGTATGTATGGCGATAATAGTGAAAGCGTTGTGTAAGAATAATGGTGTCAATGTGATTGGTTTAGGATTAATAGCGGAGTGAGAACAGGGATGGATGTATTTATGTCTCCTTGGTTTTCATGTGTATATGATGGGGTTATGAAAGAATCGAGGTGGGGATGGCAGGTATTAATGGTGTTAGAATGATGGGAATGGAGGAGGAGTGGAGGGGTGCCCTACTATGTATTGGCGGATGATTTGTTCTGTGTGGCGAGTCTGAAGAGGGTTTAGAGGATTGGATGGAGAGATTTGGCAGGGTAATGTAAAGGAGGCCGGTTGTGAAAAGTGAACGTATGATAAAGAGTAAGGTTAGGTTGGGAGTGAGGATAAGTCCCTCAGTGTGGAAGTTATGTTTAGATGATGACAGGCTGAGGCAGAAGTTGTCTGAGTTTATATTTAGGGTATGTGTTGAGGAGAAGGGAACGGATGATGCATAGTGTGTAGGAAAGTTGTGAATGGGGAGGGTGGCTGGTGCATTAAGTCGTTGGTGGATGTAAGGGCACTAAGTCTTGAGGTGCGTCTAGAGTCTTAACATAGGTATGTTGTTCCGATGTGTTATGTGTATGGTAGGTGATGGCTATGGTCTGGAATAAGGAGTATAGATCTAAAGTTTCAATGTGTTCAGTTCGTACTGACCAATATGTTCATTGCTAGGTGTGAAAAGAATTAAAAAGTGAGGAAGTGAACGTGATTAGTTAGGGAGTTGTGTGGTGGAAGAAAGGGGTAAATGAGAGAATAAATGAAAGGTTGTTGAGATGGTTTGGTCACTCGTGGAAAGGATGAATGAGTCGGTTGGTTAAGCGGATGTATGGTGGAGAGTGTGTTGCAGGAGACTAGACCGGGTGTCTGGGAGCCGAGAGAATGGGATGAGTCGGTGAACGAATATCTGAAGGAGAGAATGTGAGTTTGGCAGAGGCGAGGATATAAGGTCATATAGGAAGAATGGGCGGGTTTTGTATGCGGGGGCATGGTTTTGGCCCACCGTGGGCGGGGGATGGAACCCTTACATATGACACTTACCAATAAGTGAGGGTCCGGAGGTCCTATGATGCTCTAGGGTGGATTTTTTCTGTCTGTGACGAGCTCTCTCACTAATTAAATGGTACAGAGGGGGCGGTAAGGGTGGGTTCTGGGCTTTCTTTTCGTCGTTTGTCATGTTCTCCTACTTCCTACTTCTACTTTTCTTTTTCCGATGCTTGTACAGCACCTTACCCCCAATCGTTGGGGCAAAGAGGAAGGTGAAGAAAGAAAGAAAGATATATATATAATAATATCTATATATATATTATATATATATATATATATACTATATATAATATGTAATTATAGTATATATTATATTATATATAGTATATATATATATATATATATATATATAATATATAATTATAATATTTTTTTTTTTTTTAACTTACTTGTACAGAACTGTGCTTTGTAGCATAATAAGTGGGGAGCGACGGAGCTTTGTACATCTGATGAACTTCTTTATCTAAAAATTTGTCCATAATGATGGCCAAATGTTCTTGGTCATCCTTGTAGTAGGTCAACAAGGTGAGAGCTAATTCACCCCTCTAATTAAATTAAAAAAATATATAAGGTACATACTCATATATTAATTAAAAAGCAATATTATCAGTTTTACATTGTGAAAGTGTATATACAAAATGTTAAAATTCTACTATAATGAAAATATGGTTTGAAAAAAAAGAGCAAACCTGTCTTCTGGTTCCTTCACATAATAACGGATGATCGGCTTCAGATACATTGGCTTTCATAGCCAAAGCTGCCACTGCCGCTTGAAACCCAAGATTTTCATCATACAAATGAATTGGGTCTACAATTGAAGCTCTGGTGTATGCTGTAAGGTGACACAAACAAAAAAAAATTGTTTTAAACGATAACTAGGAAATTTTTTTTAATCCTTATATTCTTAAAAAATCAAATAATTTTTACTATAAAAATATCAGGTAAGAATACAATGAAATTGATGGTGCACTGCATTTTACAGAGCATTAGAAAAAGAAGGAACAATCAATATAGCACAACACTGACTCTATATATACATTTACAAATAAAATTTGTCATGAATATATAATGGATGTATACTAATGCAAGAACAAAACCATTTGTGAAGTGCAAACTAATTAAGATATGCAAAAAAAAAAAAAAAATCAAACTTTATTCACCAAAATAAAAAAAAAATGTTCGCATTAATTTCTGAGTTAATGACTCCCGAGTTTTACTTTCTTTCCTGTCAAGACTCAAGTTACAAATCATATTTACTACACTTAATATTTTTTTACTACAAAAATATTACTAACCTTTATAAAAAAAATAACGAATAATAATTTTTTATTAAATGAAAAATAATTAACATCTTCAATAGTTAGGATCTATGCAAGAATTTGACTTTGGTTTACAAGTTGAGCGATAAGTAGAAATTAAAATACATTATATATACTCTGGGTTGTCATAAGACTGCACCTATCAAACAATGCTTATAAATAAACAAAGTATATGCATTTTGTATTTTCCTAAGTTCAAATGATATTTAAATAACTGGCGAAGATTTAATACCTTGAAAAATTAACCGCCAGCATATGATTAAAACATCTGTGAAACAAACCCAGCAATCAAAATTACAACAAATAAGTTCAGTAGAGGACAGAAAAATTATTACCTAGCTCTAATCAAAATAAACTGAACAGCTTCCGGAACAAGTTCAGTAAACTGAGTCTCTCTCTCTCTCTCTCTCTCTGTCTGTCTCTGTCTCTCTCTCTGTAAAGTACAGAAAAAAATAAAACCTTTCTTACCAGAAGACACAAGAGCATCAAAAATGAAAGCAGCGAGCATGAGAGGAAGTAAAGCATCCCCTCTGGTGTTATGTTTGCCAGTCCTCAATAATTCAGCTTTCTCTCTAATCACAGCCAGCTCTTTAGGTCCAAGTGGGAGTCTTTTTAGAAGACTCACTAAATCGCTTTCCTGGTTGGCCAATTTAACTTCTAAAGGCTGAAATAATTTAGAAAATTAATAAAATTAGTGCAAACAATAAACAATACTTTAACGTAAACAATAATATAAAAAAAAAGATTTAACTTTAATTTTTCTTCATTCATTATAATTTTAATTACCAAAATACTATCCTTCCAAAATACATTTCCAACTCCTACTTACAATTTTGCTTTGCTTAATATCATAAAATGGTGGTGGTGGTGGGGGGGAATCATTTATAAATTTCAATTTTTTTACACAAAAATTAATAAAAGTATTTATTGGAACCCAAGAGAAGAAAAAAAAATCCCACTCTGGTTTTTAAGACTATTTTTCATATAATGGACAGCCAGCAAAAAAAAAAATTACCAGCTAAGAATTACAACCTGGCTTTAAGCTCTCATACACTAAAAAATTTAATGCTTGGTTTAAAAGGTCGAAGCGTCTATTAAACGTTCAAAAAATACAAATTTTCACTTCCCAAATATTAATTTTACCATTATGTTTTCATGATTTGTAATGTTTTAAATTTTTAAAAATTTGCAGTTTAAGAAAAAGTTCAATATTTTTATACATTACTACCAAATAATAATAATAATAAATAATAATAATAATAATAATAATAATAATAATAATAATAATAATAATAATAAACATTGTGTCGAGTGACTGAGGGGCTGATCGTTGAAGAATAAGGTGCATTCAGAAGAGGTAGAGGTGTAAATCAAATTTGTATTTAAGTTTTAACGACTTGCATCTAGCGTATGACAATATTAGCAAGGAAGCTATGTGCCAGGTGTTATAAATATATGGATATTCTGAATGGAATCAAAAGTATGAATGTTTATAGTGAAGCGAGGGCAAGAATAAATAGTGGAGATTGAATGGTTTAATATTAATATTAGAGTAAGGCAGGGATGTGTTATGTATTCATGGCTATTTAATTTGTATATGGATGAGGAGATGAAAGAATTAAAAGAAGGGTTGGTAGGTGACGGAGTTAGATTGATGGAGAATGGAAGAGAGTAGAGGGTGCCCTGCTTAATGTATTCAGATTGATGATTTAATTTTGTGTGGTGAATCTGAAGAAAGTTTGAGAGGATTGGTAGGGAGGTTTGGTATGGTGTGTAATAGTAGTAGTTTGAAAGTAAATATAGATAATGATTAGGTGATGATGAGTGGAGTACCCAGTGTGAAATCGTTGGATGGTAGGCAACTAGTATCCTAGTTTAAAGCGTAGTAGGAAAGCTATGAGTGGTCGGAAGGTGGCATGTGCAATTAAATCTTTGGTGAATACAAGGGAACCAAGTCTTGAGGGCACTAGGGTTCTGCATGAGGGTATGTTGTTATCGATGTTAATGTATTGTAAGTAGTGAAACTATGGTGTTCAATAAAAGGTATAGATCTAATGAGCAGTTTGTTCAGATGGATAATCTTGGGCGAGTGTTAGGTCAGAAGAATTGATAAAATGAGAAATAAGCGAGTTTGGGAGCTATGTAGTGCGATGAAAGGCGCGAATGAGAGAATAAACGAGTGTATTACGATGATTTGGTCATATGTAAAATATTGATAATAATCGGTTGGCTAAGTGGGTGTAAAGGAGGTGTATTTGTTGAAAATAGACAGCAGGGAGACCAAGAAAAAAAGTGAATCGAGTCTGTTAGAGAGTGATTTAACTCTTAAGGAAAGAAAGGTGAACTTAGTACAAGCGAGATTATTGGTGCGTTATAAGAGTATATGACGTGGATATGTTAGGGAGCATGGCTGTGGGTTTGGCTCAGGGGATAAATCCTGACACTGACGAGATACCTGTGAGTGATTGTTATGGTGTTGTAAAGGTTGAGGGCGGATTTAGGCCGCAACGATCTCGCACTTAAGGGTATGAGAGAAGGTTGTGGTGGCGCTTTCTTCTTCGACTCAGGTCATGGACTTCTACTTTGCTATTTTGTTTCCGGTGCATGTTTGCGCATCACCCCCACCCCTACACACCCAGTTCTTGTGAACCAAGAGGCAGATGATCAGATTATTATTATTATTATTATTATTATGGAACACCATTAATACCTTCGTTGAAGCTGGTGGTCTTGGCATTTCAAGCCCAAAGAGAGCTACTTGGAAGGCTAAATGGGTATTTTCTGGATCTTCAGCCAGAACCGCACAAAGAAATGCGCATTTTGTAAGAGTAGCAGAAGCTAAACAAGTAAGCTGATGAGAAGCTGGATTGATCTGTAATGAAAACATATATTAGCAAAGTTTATGGCATACATTCTTTCTTCACGATCTTCACCACCTATTATTTTTATTTTTTCAAACTATCAGACACAGGATTTGTTTTAAAATATTATAATATGATCTTTTTAAGCCTGTTAAATCATAAAAAAATCATAAAAAGCCAATCCTCTTTTATTCGCAGTCAATACACAGATCAGTTCTTAAAATTTATTCACACATTTTTATTTCATCTTTTACAACTTCAGTTTTCTAAACTTTGTCACATTCTTATTATATATCCCGATATCTTTATGCTTTCTTTAGCCATACACCTAAAACCTTTTATAAAAAAGTACCTCCAAGTTTGAAGTCCCCACCATCATTCTTTCCTTTAAAGGTCTAACAAATTCCCAAATCTCCCTAAATTGCTACCCAAATTTTCTCTCTAAAATCTGTCTAAACTCTGTCCCCATAACCTCTTACTAATAAGATTCTTAAAGCTAAAAAAGTGCTTAACTCAAACAAAAATAATTTATATTAGTTAAAAAAAAAAATTGTTGATAAAATTAACCTGAAGAAATGTAAAAAAGTTCTAAACAACAATTATCTAACCTTTTTCCGCTTTGATTTTGCAACTGGAGCAGCTACTTCAATCATCAAGTTGGGTGGATGAGCTAAAAGTTCTCCTGCCAACTGTACAGCCAAACGACTTGCTTCTTGGATGTGACCATGGGCATGTAAACCTTCTGCTCTAGAAAATAAAATCTCAAGAGAATCTTCAAGTTTCTTTATCCCTGCGAAAACATCCTGACCCTTTTCTACCCCATTTGATGTATCGTTGCTCTTTTCTGTTGTAGGTCTCCCATCTTTATCATTTACACCTTGCTGAACGTTCACTCCAAAAATTTCAGATACAAGATTAGGATTATAAACATACATCCTATAACCATCTATTCCTATACGCTGATCATTGGGTCCTTCTTGTGTTCCCCTTCCCCTTTGATCTGGATCACCTTCATCTACATTACAACCTTGATCTTGATCTTCAGCGTTTAGTTGAGGATGAAGGTTTCCAAGTCTGAGAGTTGCTTCTCTTTCTCTTATGAATTCCTGGTACATATTAACACCTCTTGCATCTTCTCGAGAATTCTGTCGTGATACTTGCCCAGAATCTCTCTCAGTTGAGCGATTATCTTGGGATGAATCGCTGTCTCTACCCATATCATTATCGCAAAACCCTTCACTGCTAACACTGCTGCTTCTCTGACTTCTAGAAGGTCCCATAACTGCTGATGCTCCATCCATAGCAACCCAATGGGCTGTGGCACCTTTCATTCCTGGTATTCTTCTCTCCATATTTCGCTTAAGTCCCACATACTGAGGTGGTAGACGAGCCTGTGGAGCAGATATTGGAGCAGCATGTGAATCATGATTTGGATCATGTTTACAGCACATTACAGGACAATAATAACGTGAAGCTGCAGGTGAGTATGTTATTCCAGGAAGAGGGTAATCATCCCAATCAAGCAAGCATGCTTCTATGGCTGGTTTAAAACCAGGAAAAACCTCAATATCTCCTCCTTTTTTGCTCTCTCGGTTATTGGGGTTGCTATTTCCAGCTTCTGAAAATAAAATACAATTAAAAAACCTGCTTAACTGAAAAGAACATTCTAATTTTAAACTGATGCTAATATAACTACGGTATGTAAAAAAAAAAATTAACATTCCTAAAAAAAATCTTGAAATAGTTTAGGAATTATCCATAAATTATATTAGTGCTGGAGAGGAAGGTGTTGGTTTTGACGGTTCTTAGTTACACATAATAGCGTAATTTCTGGAACTGCGTAACTCTTGAAAGTGTAATTTTTTAAAGCCTACATTATTATATGCCAGTAAATCACACATATTAAAATATTAAAGGATTTCTTTTCTTGTAATATTGCTCAAGTTATACTAAAAAGTTTTGCAAATACGTTTTATTTTAACAATAAATTGAAAAAAAAAAAATGGGGGTGTTGGAAAGCAGCATTATGTAATTATCAATGGCGAGTTTTGAAATTGCATTACAGGTAACATTTAAAAAAAAAAAAGAATGGAAATTGAATTTAAAAAAAGATCAAAATTTGTATTCCGTAATTTATGGAGTCTGACTACCAAATGGAAGCTATAACTTACCTTTACTCTTGGCCACCTTTTCCATTACTTTTATATGCCATTCTTTAAACTGCCTCATCAACATTTCTCTCTCATTTGGAGAAAGCGCAGGGTTAAGTGCTGCAAGTCTCCATAGAATTACAATTTCATCGCAGAGAGATGAGCATGCGTACTGACTACCATGACTGTTTGAGTTTACATTGTTTTTGCCACCGTGGCCAGAACTTACTGAATGAAGAGCTACTCTAGTATTAACCCACCATACAAGAATCTGAAATTAAATGTTTCACTGAATTATTATTATTATTATAAAAAAGGAAATTTAAAATGTAAAAGTAAACTAATGTAGAAAACTTTAAAATCCTTGGAAAATTTTGCACATTATTATTGTTGCTTTTATTTAATTAAAATATATTAAATACATGGAATAAATTAATTAAAAATTAACAACTTAGAAGAAACAAATTAAAATGTTATTAATTAGTTAACGAACCTTCTCAGTGGCTAAACATTCTTCTGTTATAACTTCAAGTAATGGAATCGCATTATGATCGTGTCTTTTGAACATTTCTCGAACTATTGAAAGGAGATTCCACATCCCTTCTGGTTCTCGACCCCGAAGAGGCCGTAAAAGTGATTGCCATTCTGCAGCAACTGGGGGTGCCGTTGAACTTAAATAATTCACATCACTGAACACCATGGGAGATGGAACACAAAATTTTACAAGTATTTTATGAATATTTTCATGAAGATTATTCTCATCAAGCCACCAAGCTGTTTGCTCACTAGCAGAAGCTCCAGCCGTAGGATCAGGAGCGCCTGACACTGTATTAATGTCAGAAGACTGACTAGATAGAATTTCATCGATTAATCTTTGAGCAGTGGGAAGAATCTGCTGAGGCAATTCGCTTATAAGATATTGAGCAAATTTCTGTAACTGATCACGCTGTAGTCTCGATAATGATTCACTAACTGGAGCTCTTAATTTTACATTTTTCGGTTGATGAATTCTGTGCAAGCAAACGGCAACCACATGAGAACACCAAGATGCAGTAGAACTACAAGTACAATTACAGGTTGTAATACGACCACGATCAAAGGCAACTGCTACTTTATATTTCCCTTTGGAGCCAGTTTGCATGTTGACTGTTGCACTAAGATGGAACCCTGATAAATATATATATATATATATATATATATATATATATATTATATATATATTATATATATATATATATATATAATATAATAATATTATATATATTATATATATATACTATATTATCTTCTTCTCTTCATCTTCCTTATATTTCCAAAAATGGGAGTAAGGTTGCGCGACGGGCATCGGAAAAGAAAAGCAGTTAGAAGAACATGACAAGTCGAAAAGAAAAGCCCAGCTTTACCCGCCCCCCTCAGTTACCATTAATTAGTGGAACCCATCGCAGTCAGGAAATCACACCCTAAAGCTTCATGGGACAGCGATGGACCCTCACTATGTAGATCGTCAATGTAAGGGTTCATCCCTTGGCCCAGGTAGCCACAACCATACCCCCTTCACAATCCCCCGCCATTCACTCTTGTTATACACCTTTCTCTCGCCTCTACCAAAACTCAATTTCTCTCCTTCAAAACATTCGTTTACGGACTCAATCACACTTTTTCTTCGGCTCCTCGCCCATAAGAAAAAACGTATCGGGTTATAAAACACACTCGCCCTACCTATACATTAAGCTTTATACCAAACTCGAGAAAACTACCATTCTCAACGTTTTTTCCATATAGTACCAAACTCATCTCTATCAACAATATCTTTCTATTTTATCTCTCTTCATTTACACTTCTTTCTTTCTCATCTCACCACACCCACTCTTTCCTAATTACATTCATTCCTCCTCATTTATCCAAATTCTTTTGCGTGCACACCTAGCACAACCCTAAGATTGTCTCTTTACGTGAACACATTGAACTTAGATCTATACTTCTTTATTCCGTACCATAGTCTCACTACTATTACAATAAATCACACTGGTTAACCAAATCAATTACCCTCATGTAATATAACCCTAGCACCACTCTAAGACTTTTAAGAGCTCAGTTCCATTTCATCGCCACGATTTAATGCACCAGCCCACCTTCCTCCATCACAACTTTCCTACACCACTCTGCATCGCGTTCCCTTCTCATCCAACATAACCCTAAATATTTAAACTCAGACACTTGTTCCAGCTGCTCACCACTAACATAACTTCACACTGGGAGTGTCCTCACTCAAAACATCATTAACCTTACTCTTATCCACGTTTAACTTTCAAGGCCCCTCCTTTTACCACCACGGGTCATCTTCTCTCACTCCATCTCTCTTTATCAATCTCTCCAAACTCTCTTCAGATCTCGCCACAACGTAATCCAAATTCATTCTCGTCACTGCTATTAAATATGGTTATGTTGTGACCCTCCACACGACTCTACTCATCGCCACCATTTCTAACACCATTTCCGCCATACTCCACCTCGAATTCTGTCTAATTAAGCCCCAGTCCAGTAATACTAAATATTGCGATACATAACCAAGGAGCAACACTTTTAACAACATTTACCACCTCTCACTTACTCACTGCTGCTTATATCCTTAACCTAATAAACACCATGACCACCATTTATTCTTACACACGCTTCAACTATCGTTCATCATACATTACACTTATGACTCCTCTTATCTCAGAAGAACCTACCGACACTAAATGACTCATTTATATCACATAAACACCTGCCATTATAAAACCTTCTCCTATTAACTCTATCTATAACTGCACTTGATAATATAATATATAATATTTTAATAATATTATATATTATATATATATATATATATATTAATATAATATTTATTATATAATTATTATATATAATAATATATATATATAATATTAATATATAATAGATTATTAAATATATATATTAATATATATTATATATATATTATAAAATTATTATAATATAATATATATATATTATTATATATTATATATAAATTATTCCTTCTTTATCCTTCCAATTCGCTTTCTCACTAAGATGTGGGGTTAGGGTGCATAATGCATAACAGGCAGTAATAAGATAGTTTAGATAGTTTCATCAATCCATTCGCATACAAATTAAATAACCATGAAGATTAAACACATTCGCAGCCTTCTCTCCACTTAAATTTTAATATATTAAATCAAGAACATCTATTGCCTCTCATTTTTTATCTTACATAAGCTTTCGACCGAATCGTAGCTCATACAAACTTTTGAATTCCATTCAAAAGTCCTTTAACCACCAACACACAGGCCACAAAAAAATTCCCTAGATGTAATCCTGTCATATGGCTTGTCGCAAGCCATAAGCCTAAATACGATTTATTTCCTTCTTCTCTTAATTTGTTTCAGTGTGAAAATTTGATCATCATACTCAACCATTTCTAAATACACCAATAAGTTCCTCAGTCACTTGATGCACTCTTTTAACTATATTACTGTACCAGCATCTATCTTCCCTAGAACACATCGTAAATTAAACTAATTATCTTTATAGTTGCCACAGCTCCCCTGTATATCCTTTAATCTTCTATATATATAAGGGTTACTTTATTACTGTTTCTTCCCTCTAATCCTTGGGCGGGTTTATAACCGGCTGCCACAAATGCCGTTACCACAACCTCCATAGATCCGAGTCCAGTACAATCACGATCTCCTCCATTCTTGACCATTTCAATAGTAGAATTCCATAACTACCTGTCCCTCCGCCTGCTTGATTACATTCTTCAACTTTTCTCTTAATCTAACTTCATTTACCTTCCACCCTCCAAAATATCTAATTTTAATCATCTACACTATCAAACCCCTAACACATACACTTTATTAAAATGTCAAGTTAAGGCAGATTTTCGAAGTCTCTCCACCTCCAACACTCTCCTAAAAGACTAAAATCCATGTATCACTCAAAAATGGTACTAACCTTGTTAGTTATAACAATGGTGATATAATATATATATATCTATAGGATATATATATTAATTAGTATTTATTTATTAATATTATTCATTATATAATATATAATATATATATATTATATATATATATATATATATATATATATATATATAATATAAATATAAACACAACAACTACACACACTTCCCCAATACAGCACTTGCTATAATCCTTACACAACCACTATTCCAATATACCCAAACAAACTAACCCATGCAAAATTATAGAAAGAATAGTAGCGCAAACTAAAAAAAAACTAATTAGAAATCAATCCCCATCCACCCATTTTAATGAAAGAATATCTGAATTTGACGCAAAACCTTAAAAGAACTCCTCCAGGCTACATGACTGGCCCGGACAACATCTCTAACCTTCAAATAAACCACTTTGGACCTACCCCTATGAGCGATAACACTTTCATTCATATTATAAAATATCTTCAACAAATCCTGGGCTTTTGACTATATCCCTCCATATTGGAAAACAGGCCAATTTTCATACCCAGAATTAAAACTCAGAAAAGATTCCAACCTCCCTTCTTCATGAACAATTATTAGACCCGACCCATATCCTTCCTTCTCGTCCTTGTGGGCAAACTAATGGAGAGGATATACGACACCAAAATCCAACCCGAGTTTTTCACAACTCAAATCATCCGGTACGGCCTTCAAAAAAAATTCTCCATTCTACCTCAAACTATCCTTAACAATAATCATACAGCAGCATCTGTATCAACGACGTGATCTAAATACAGAACATCACCATTCCCACTACAGAACTAATACTTCTTGCCTAATTGCGTACATTATAGCTTAAAAGCCGTTGCATACACGGTTACCAGACACAATACTCACTTCAAAAACTAATTCTAATTTCCACCCTTCACAGAACAACTTAATAAAAAAATTAAATATGGCTATTAATTTTTTATATCTGGACGCACTTTGCACCATAGTGTCCAGCAAACATCAAAATCTCTAAAACTGTAAAGCAAGGGAAAAGACGTTACCTCCCAGGAGAGTCATTCTTACTCCCATGTATTCTGGACTCCTCTTTACAAGCTTTTAACATTCCCTACCCCTTCAAAACTCAAGATTCTAACAAAAACTAAAACTCCTAACACAGATGACTAACACTCACACCCATATCAGACCATCCATCTCATAACCCACAGCACATATCTCTCTCAGATATTACACTGAAATCAAATTAGAAGAGCTTGGTTATACTTTACTGACAAAAATGAATCAAGGTCTCAACCGTGAAAAATCATCTATAAATCCAATTGATCACACAGAATAGACAACTTGTCGTCAATAAATTCCCCTCTCAACTCACATAAGTAAATCCCTTTAATAACCCATCATTCACCTCTAAATAACACCGAAAATAAATTACTACGTGGAAAATAAACTATAATGATCACCCACTTACCTTAATTACACCTCACAAATTCAAAATAACATATCCTAAGTACAAAGTAATAACAAAAAAATAATAAATGTCCTAACGAAACTACAATAACTCAAACAATAGAGCTTCCAAGCAACAAACATCAAAGTCTAAGTATAACTATTACAATTCCAAAAAATTCTTCAAGAATTACCTTGTGTAATATAGATCCCAACATCTGGTTCCTCTACCTCATTCTTTACTAAGAAATAAATAAAAAACAAAATCTAACTCCCTACGAACAATTCACAGGTAATATGTACTAAAAAATAACCTCTCATCCAAAACTAAACATATTAGAGCCAATGAAGAAATAAAAATTATTCTTCCCCTAAGAATCATCTAGATATAATGCCATAACTACCAACAAATGAAACCTGCACAATTAACATAATCGAGATTTATAGAATCCACCTCCTCCTCTCTTCCGCAGCACGCTAACTACACAGCATGAAATCCTTTTCAAAAACCAACTACACCCTCCACCAAATAAACAACACATCAAAAATTATCTCAAACAATTTTAATAACACACTTTACTTCCACAAAACCTGCTCACCAACCCCCACTCCGAAAATATCTAATCAACTCTAGCACAAACTCAACCACAAAATAATTAAGATCCAGGAATTATCACCTACGTTAATTCTCCAGGAATACAATACAATAGGTGTTTCGACACTTCAAAGATACACTTTCCTCCCAACATTGTTTTAAGATAATATGCTTATTAGAATCTAAACAGAATTTGAACACATATCCTGCTGAAGATATGTACTACCTATACTCTCCATATAGATATAACTCAATTAAATCTTCAACCTAAGAGGCATCTGTGGCTACGAACCTCCAAGTGGAATAGGATGCCAATAGAGTTTTGCGATAAATGACATATATGAGACCTCCCAAAAATAGTGGAAGCCCTAAATGGTGCAAATAAATAAATAAATATTTATAAACTATAACTAAAAAATCAGATCTTAAGTGAATAATAATAAATTTTGGGTTATGGGGTTTGTATATTTAGGTACTTGACACTACTGCTGTTGAATCTGATTGTGGCACAGAGCTAAAATGTACATAGTGATCCTGTTTTATTAACTAGAACTTACCATTGACTTCAATAATTGTACGAATAAAGTGTAACTTGAGCATATGTAGTCTCTATCATATATGTGGCTCACTTCCACGAAAGGCACTTACAAAATGCACAATTTGACAACATACTGTTGCAATCTTTTAAATTGTCAAGATGCGAAAGTACAATGAAAGACCAATTATCTGCACTGATTATACAAAAAGAGTAGTATTATTAATCTGTCAAGTAGTTCTAAGTAGTTCCTCTGTAAGTAGCTAAAGTAGTTCACTGTGCCCAATTTTATTATCAGTTTAGTTTGAAAGCATGCGTTATTAATCAAGATATACAAAATCAATTACAAACTATCAAACAATATTGGAACACATTTTATTCTCACTCATTTTCCCAAACTCATGAAGCAAGGACTTTTTCCCAAGTTCACTTTCCAAATACGCACGAAACAAATCAGGTTCGCTGAGTAACCCAAACACACAAAGAAAATCAGAATATCTTTTTGCATAATATTTTCCCCTTTTTATTCTAATAGGAATGATTACAATCTGGTTACATTCATAAATATGAATGTAACAAGATTATAGTTATTCCCATCAGAAGGAAGGAAAATTATTATATGAAAAGATATGAATTATTATTATTATTATTACATATTTTAAGAGTGACAATAACAAAAAATTTACCTATTTGCAGCATTTCTTCTACACAACTATGTTTGTACAAGTTTTCTCCCCGAACAAATTCATCTGCATTACCATTTGCCAAACAGGAATAAAGTCTTATGTCCTCTTCATTATCAGGAAAACTCCAATATGCAATCCACAGTTGAATTTGTTCGGGTACTACAGGCATCATCTGGTCTACAGGCACATCTGCTCACAACTTCAAAGGGTATATGGGCTGCCACCGTTCGGGCACATAATTCTGCCAGAGATTTGATTGATGCATCTGAAGGTAGAGAAAAATATCCATGTAACAAACACTTCCATAAATACTAAAAACCAGTTACTTAAGATTTCAGAATTCTGTTGCCAGTACTAAAGTTTGTCCATTATTCAGTTGAAAGTTAAGAGGAAAGATTAAATTTTACAGCAATTCAGAAAACATTTTAGAAGCAATTGATACTTGATTATAATTACATACATTTATCACTCACCTAGTACAGCGATACCTTCGTAAACATTCAATTTTAGATTTTTCTCCAACCAACGAACCAAATAGAGACTATAATCTTCGATCGCTTTGCAAAGAATAAGTTGGATACTAAAATGTTCTACAAAAATATTGCTGAATAATGGGTAAATTATGGTGCCTTAGCATAAACAAAATAATAATAATAATTATAATAATAATAATAATAATAATAATTAATATAATAATAAAAATAATAATAATAATGTAAATACTTACTATGACTATGCTCTTTTGTGACAATTGAGACATTGATTGGTGCAGAAACCACGGTCCCATTATTAATACCAACAGTGGTCGGCCTCTTCCAGCCCCTCCAATTATTGCACAGAGACTCTGGTTCACTCAACCAACTGCATTCTGATTCCTCTTCAAACCTTTCTGAGTCTTCAAAAGAATACCTATCCCCTTCCTCCCACTCCAACATTGGTGGGCTGTTTCGATACTGGCCACCTGAAAAAAAAAAATATATATATACAGTGTATATGATCAGTATAATTTAAGTCTTATAAGCAAATTTAAGTATGGCAAAACTGTATATATATAGCCTATATATTTTAAGGTATACTTTAATTTACGGGTTATAAGATTAATTTATTATCAGGGGATAGGGAGATGGAGTTTAGACTCTTTTGAGGAGTCAAAAGTTGGTTGGTTGTCTCGACTCCCAACTCTTTGCAAAAATATATTCCAGCTTATAATAATAAAAATTAAACTTATAATATTATGTTCATATTTTATATTACATTATATTATACTTGTATGTTTCAGTATATGTTGAAATTTAAAGTACTATAATACTTAGTAAAACTGTGGAGTCTTGGTGATATGGAGTAAAGTCGCGAGACATTAAATTAAAGTAGCATACAGTAGGCCTATATATTGTATATTGGAGTGGCTCGTGGTATACATTTGAAAGAGCAGAGGAGTAGTAGTTTGTATTTAAAGAGTAGAGACTCAGCGACATTATCTTTGTATAATATATGTTGAAATATTTTGTAACTGAATTATCAATTTATAGTAAGTACAAATTTGGTACTTAAGAAGAAAAGACTTATTTTATTTATGTCAAGAGAACAATTTATTTATTTGGAATACTTCTTCAGTCTAGTAATACATCACCAAGAAACTACAAGCAAGTATTTGTTTGTTTGTACTTCTTTGCATTCTGTTACTACTGTAATTTATCAGTGGTAGCAGATTTGTAGTTGCGACAGGCTCTGATTGGTTGCATAGGGTGTGTGTCTCAAGTATTGTATAATATTTAAGATTGGTGGAAATTTATGATTTAAAAATGGATAAAGAAGACAAAAGTGGGGGTAGTGGTGATAAGGGGAAGGTGAGAAAGTGGAAATTGCTGAAAGTCGTGTTCGTCATATGTGTCCTGATTTTGATGGGAAGTTAATACAGAGGTGTGTATAAGGAAGAAGAAATTGAAAGTATGGTATAATGTGTGTGGAAAAGAGTACGAAAAACCTGCGGGTGAGATTCTATTAGGCTTGGGTGCTAAAGCATTTGAATGTGTATGCATGTTAGATTGGAAGTCATTGGGAAAAAAGGATGGGATGGATGTTATTCTGGAAAAATTGGATGAAAAGTATGCAAAAGAAAAACATAGGGCTGGGTATGATAGGTTATGCGAGTTCTTTTACATAAAGAGAAAAAGTGATGAGCAAATGAGAGAATATGTAAATAGGTAAGAGTTGATAGAACAAAAGTGTAAAATAATTGGGAAAGAATTTTTGGGTGTAGAAATGAAATGTGAACATTTATTAGAGGAAGCAAATGTTGGTGTAAAAAATCAAAGACAGATGGTACCTGCTTATTGTGGGAAGAGAGAGTGGGAGTTTAGAACATTTAGGGAAGCATTGGTGAATATATGTGAAGATTTTGGAAAAAATAGAGTGATGTGAAGGAGAATATAGGGGAACTGGGAGAAGAGATGAGTGGTTGATATTCTAGTCAGAGAGGTATAAGGAGTGTTGATGATGGGCCTAGCAATGGTGAGGAGTGTATTGATGGAAAGATTTAATGTAAGGGGTAGATATGGGAATATTAGCGAGTGTATCATTTGTAGGTCTAAGTTTCACTATGTGCATAGATGTCCCGAGAATCCTGAGAATGTGTGGAAAGATAGAGGATTAGATAGTGGACAACAGTTTGGGAGTACAGTGGCGAGTGGTGAGAAGAGGTAGGGGATATAGTATAGTAAGAGTAGGCAGAGGTCAGCAGGCTATGGGTATAACAGAGTAGTATAAGAGGAAGAGAATATGTGAGATCAGGGGTTGGTAGAGGTCAGCAGGATGTTAGGAGTGAAAATGCTGAGACATTGGGAAGAGGATCAGGGTCTAATTGGGGTGACAAGAAAAAAGTATATTTATTTAATAAGTAGAAAGTAGAAAGAGAATAAATAGAAAGAGAAGTGAGAACAGTTTGGATGGAAACAGGGGGAAATAATAGTGAGCATAGAAGAGATGTAAGGAGATGGGATAGATTTTCTAATTTGAAAAGGTGTGATATCTGTGGATCTGAGTATCATTTATGAAGGTTTGGTGATGCTGATGTGTCTAAAGATAGAAGTGTAACAATGTGAATATGGTAGAAGAGGAAGGAAGGATAGATGGAGTGGGTCGAGGTAGGAAATTAGTGGAGAATATGCAGAAAGAGAAGACAACCAGTTAGGGGAATGGGAAGAAGTATTAATTTTAGGGGAATAGTAAAAGTATAGGAAAGGTGTCTAAAACAGAGAGTGAACCTGAGTTATCCAATGAAGAAACTTTGAGGATAATTGACGATTTATATGATTTAGATTTCATTGAGGAGGGTATAAAATATAGGAAGTATGGTGATTATAGAGATGAGAGATTATGTTATGCATCAAAAGGAAGAGTGGACAATAATAAGTCAGAGAGAGATGGTGAAAAAAGAGAATGAGTAGAAGTATGGAAGAATGTGGATCGAAAAGAAGAGGTAGTTCTGCAGAGATTTAGTATGAGTGATGATAAAGGAAAAATGGAAATTAAAGTAAATGTGGTGAAAAAGGAATTGTGCGCAGAAGAAAAATTGAAGGGTTTTGAGGGATATAAAAGATGGAATTGGACTGTCTTCCAGATGGGGAGGGATCAGAGAGTGCCAATGGTAATGTTGAGTTTTCTGAAGGGAAGACTGATAAATTGCTAATTGGAGACTCTATGATACGATACCTAGATAGGACTTTTCAAAATAAGAATAAAAAGAAACGATTGAGAGTATGTTATCCAGGTGCCAGAGTGAGTGATATCGTGGATAGGATAGATAGAGAGATTGATTCTACAAATGTTGATTCAGAGGTGATTGTGCATGTGGGTACAAATGATATAGGGCATAGAAGGTCAGAAGAATTAATAGCAAGATATAGGAGATTGATTCAGAAGATGGTAGCAATTTAAGAAGTGCATTGATCTTCTGGGATCTTTACCTAGTTAGTTGCAGGTCAGGAAGGGGGTAGGCTTAGTGTTAATGAAAGGTAAAAGAAAGTCCATCATCAGAAAGCATTTAGACTTTGGATTTGTGGAGACAATTCCTGAACAAATCTTTTTGCAGCAGATGAAGTTCACTTGAGTCGTAAAAGTGTTGGGCTTTTCAGTCCCAGTTTGGAGACTTGTTTAGCAAAAAAACTAGGTAAAGTTGGGGGTGATGGGCTAAACTGATATAATAATAGCAATGGAACTGTAAAGTGGGAGAGAGATAAACAGTGTGATTACAGGTGTAGAATAATGATAGCACATGAAAAATATTGCCATTTGAGTATCAAATGTTTTACACAAATGCTCCTCAGTCTTAGGAAATAAAAAAGATGATCCTGATTAGTTATACCATAAATGAGAATCTTGACATTATTTGCATAAATGAGGCATGGGTTAATGAAGAATTATATGGACTCTATTCAGGGAATATGAAATAGAATATATGTCAATGAAGCGCTTAAGGGAAGAACTGTTAAGCATTAAATTGAAAAGCAATATTCAATCTCAACCTAGCACTCTTTATATCCAATCATGATATTGAATCAGTGTGCGTAGATATCCTTATATACAATAATAAATCATATAGAATAGGCATTTTATAGACCTCCTGGCCAGAGTCCGAAATTAGAAGAAAGAAATTGGAAAGAAATTTGAGACAGCATGCCACAGTAAAGAAAAAGGTATAGTCATAATGTGTGATTTTAATTTTCCTGGCATTCATTGGGAATTCCTTGTCTAATATGGACATAGTAGTTACATTCATAATTGTATACTAGATAACTTTTGACCCAGATGGTCCAAGAACCCAGAAGATACGGCACTGTCAGACTTAATATTACTAACAATGAAAGTATGTGATGAAGTTAGAGTTGAGGGAGGAATTATTAGGACTTAGTGACCTAATATAATTAGATTTAATATGAATGTGATATTCTGGCCCAAATTGCAAGTTAATAAGGAAAAGAACATAGATTTCCGAAATGGCGATTTTAGCAAATTTCGAGACATGCTGAGTACAAACTGACTGATAAAAGAGTTTAAAGACCAAAACTGTCTTTAAGTGAGAACATTTTAAAACATTTAAATGAATATTCAGTCAGTATTTTTAAAGCAAACCATTAGCGTGCGAGAGACGCGCTTGAACCTTTGAGCTATGAGAAAGAAAATTAATGAAAAGCGTATACCGGTATGTTTTAAAATATTCAAGGGTTAGTAATAGGGAAGATTAATAGAAAATTAATAGGAAAAATAGAAATGAACTTAACCAGCAATAAGAAAGGCAAAGAGGAGTTAATTATAATTTAGCAAGAATAGTAATAAGGACCTGAAAAAGTCTCTTAGCTTTTATAAATTTAAACAGTAAGAATAGGACCAATTGGTCCATTACTTAAAATTGGATGAAAATTCAGGAGTTCAGATAAGGAGTTGATCAACATTTTCAATCCTTATTTTGCATCAGTGTTTACCGAGGAAAGATTAGATAATTAAGTTGGAGACATAGCTTCAGGTATGCATGTAAACAAATAGACTTACAGAATGGTTGAATTTGATGTAAAAGATATTTAAACGCTTTATTAGATCATATTGATCCAAGTTAAAGCTGCGGCCCTGATGGTAATATATGTAGAATTTTTCTGAAAGAAGGTCAGTACCAGCATTGCAAAGCACTGTATTTGATTTCCAGGTACTACGATGACTGGAAAACAGCAATATGTTGTGCCTATTTATAAGAAAAGGTAGTAAGGAAGATTTGGGAAATTCTAGGCCAGTTGCCTTAAATCTTGGTGGTAAAGGTTCTGCGAAAATAATGAAAGGCCATAAGAAAAATTTAAGCAAGAGTAACAAAGGTTATTGTATGACGCTCAGCACGGTTTCGAAAGGTAGTGTCAGTCAGACAAACCTTTAGATTTATGCGAATACCATTTACTGATGCAACTTGGACAGGGAGATCCAGTTCCCTTATTGTATATTTAGACATTTTAAGCAAAGCTTCTTGATCAAGGTTCCCCACCATAAGGCGATGACAGAAGATTTATTGCAATGTGGTATAGGTGGAGTGGTACATGTTGGATTAAAAGAAGGTTGCAAAATAAGAAAAACAGTGTTGACAAACTACAATGGCATTAACCATCATCATGGAATAGTGAAGAAGTGGTGTTCCACCAGCGTTTAGTGGCTGGGGCCACTAATTGTTCCTCATATATAGTTAAAGATTCTAAGACCAGGGACTTAAACTGCAAGTTTCTAAGCTTTGCAGGAATGATACCAAAGTGGCCGACCACCAGTTAGGGAATAGTGACATGGAGTGTCACTAAAAGATTTCAAAATGATCACTTGATAAACTAATCTTGGAGTCGGGCAGATAAACAAAACTTTTGGGGGGGGGCCAAAAAATTGAACCAAACACACCAATTTAATAAGTAAAAAGTGTAAGGTTCTTCATGTATGTTACTCAAATAAATAGTTTAACTACGATATGAATGGGATTAACTTGAGTCTGTGGGCCAAGAAAAAGATTTAGGTGTGATTATAAGCAGTAATTTGAACGTAGCTAATCAGTGTTTGGAAGCTAGAAATAAAGCTAATAAGATGCTGGATAATAAATCGTAATGTTGTTACAAGAGCAAGGAAGTTATAAAGTAAACTGTATAATAGCTATGTTAGTCCAGTAATAGAGTATTGTGACAGTTTGAGCCCCTTATTTACAGAAAGACTTAAGATATGCTAGATGCGAGTGCAACGATAGGGGCAACAAGAATGAATTTCTGGGTCATGAGCGGCTAAGAGGCTAGCCCATGAAGACGAGGCTGAAGGAGTTAGGAAGATTTGTTTTCTGTAGAAAGGGCGATTTCTCAGAGGGGATATGATACAAATCTACAAAAAAATTTACATCGGGGATTGATAATACAGAGACAATAAATTTTTCATAGTAGACATGGAAGGTGACCAGGGGCATAATAAGAAAATCAAGAAGAAAGCATGCCATCTTGATATTAGAAAGCATGCATTCAGTGGATAGGGTTGTTAAATTTTGGAATAGTCTTCCACAGAAGTTGGACTTTGAGTGTGACTCAAATTGCTGCCAAGAAAGTTGGACTAGGTATATGGATGGTTGGGTATCATATAATATAATTACGACAGCCCAACATTGCAGCGAAGAATATATTTTCAGTAAACAGATAGTCCACTGATGTCTACGGACCTACATGCGAGGACCATAACTTGAAGACCTTAATGCATCGTGGACGGCCCTTGCCGCTATCATATAATATATCATTATAGTTCCTTGATCTAAGCTAACTTGGCCTAAGGCATGGGATGGTTGGTATTCATTAAGGAATATATATATATATATATCATTAGTTTGACTCAAGCCAAATGTGCTAAGCATGTGGAGGTTTGGGTATTCATATATTATATTATAATATATACATATCATATATATATATATATATAATATATATATATACATTACTTATCAAAATATATATATATATATATTTATATATATATATCATTAGTTTTGACTAAGCCAAATTTGTTGGTTTTTAGTGAATAATATTGACAAGCCCTAGGGTGCTTGTGGATTTGCATGAGCATTGTTTGGTTAGTGGGTGACTGGGACAGTCTCGATAGGCCCGTGTGGCTTATTACTGTCTCTAAATTCTTAATGTCTTAATGTCTTCTTAATGTGAATTAGAAAATGAAGATAACTAGTAGTGGTGGTGAAGAGGAAAAAGGTAAGAGTTTGCAATAGATGAGAGAGATAAAAGAAAGAAAAAGAGAGAGAAAAGGGAGGGTAAGTCGGAAATAAAGAAGAAAGGTGTTATGAAAGTGTATTAGGGTGTTATGTCTTTGGGTGGGAGGATTGAATGTTTGTATGTTGATTTATGAAAGGGTATTAGGTTGTTATGCATGAGGAGTGAATGTTGCTGTGGGATATTTCTAGGGGGTTATGTATCTTGATTGTTTAGTGCAAAATGTTAGTGATGAGGTGGGGGGGGGGAAGAGAGAAAGGTATAAGATTGATTATTTTTTGTTTATACTATATGTGAGAAGTTGGGGAAGTTTGGAAAAAGACGAATGATGATGATGCTCGAGTTTACAAGTTTAAATTATGCATTTAGCTTACTTTATTAGTTACCAGGCTGACTAATAGTAATATTTTGCAACTGAATTATCGATTTTTAATAAGTACAAATATAAAAAGAAAAGGCTTATTTTATTTACGTCAAGAGAACAATTTATTATTTGGAATACTTCTTCAGTCTAGTAATATATCACCAAGAAACTACATGTGAGTATTTTTTTTTGTACTTCTTTGCATTCTATTACTACTATAATAATAATAATAATAATAATAATAATAATAATAATAATAATAATAATAATAATAATAATAATAATAAATAATAAAAAGATTCATTAGATTAAAAATAAATGTTGCAAGAATGTACAATAAGTTACAAAAATTATTATTAATTATTAACTGAAAAGGGCTGCTGGGGTGATAAGCACATCCTACGAGCCCTTGCTTTATTTTGTACAATAGTAGTAATAATTTTTTTTTTTTTTTTTTTTTTTTTAGCAGGTGTACAGGGACCTCCAAAGCACACAGGAATGTGACAATACTCAAGCAGGGTTGGCAAAAAGCCATTGATATTTGGCTATGGTTAATTGGCTATTTGACGCTTATATGAAAAATTATAAGGGTCAAATAGCCAATTAACCATAGTCAAAAATCCATGGCTTTTTGCCAACCCTGCAATACTGTGTGTGTAAACTAACAACAGGGGAAATGCCTAACAATAAGTTATATGAACAGTACTGAAATGGTTTGATTTTATATAAGATGTTTAGTTCCTACAGGAAGGCAAAACCCCAAGTCACTACAAAAGTGAGAAGATTTGGATAGGATATGCAAAGAACTTGCCACAAAAATATGAACTACCGCAAGAGGGCAATTGGAGGAGCAAAATGGGTAGGTCGGGGATCCACCAGTGCCATAAGGTTGGCATGACCAAAACGTAATCAAGCCACGACAACCTCCAGAAGGCCACTTTCTACAAGATGATGACCACTGTCCAATGATGGATTTGACATTTCAAAGTTTATTGCCATTAGCATCCTCTGCAAAACATGTTTGCCAGCCAGGAAGGAAACCCCAACATATAGTGATTGAGAAATCTGTAGCAAGGAAATGGGGAGGCGTATAACAGGAGGAAAGTACTGGGCATTCAAAACCCTGAGTTGTCATGTGTTTAGCGGGCTTTAGCCTCCCTATCAACTTGTTCATTTCCAGGAATTCCCAAATGGGAAGAGGCCCAACAGAACGCAATTCTGCTCTTCTTCACTTGCAACAAGCAGAGGGACCATTGAATGGCAGAGACCAAAGGGTTTCTTGTTGATGATGATGATAATTTTATTATTATTACTGCAGCAATAAATACAACCATAGGTATAAATCCAAAATATTTCAAATTTTTTAAAAGTTACTTTTTAACCCATTTAATAGGCCTATGTGAAGGATGGAAAAGGCTGTCGAAACCTTGAAATGGAGAAGAAATAAGTAGGGCAGCCTCTAAGAGGACATCTATGACCATAACATTAAAAACATGATGACAGCCCCATCCTAGCCTACATAAGTAATAAGTTAAAAGGTTAAATAGCTATAATAATAATATCTGATTTTTGAAAACCCTACTCAAAAAATATAAATTATTTTGATGGACAAGCAACTAGTTTGGACCACATTATTTGGAATGACATTTACTTAATTTGATTGCTAGGAAACATACTCATTTTCCTTAACATTCTGGTGGAAGCACTGCTCAATACATAATAGATTTTTAATGTGATAATCCTTTAGAGTACTTCGAGATTGTGGGTGTAAATAGTTCAATGATGCAAAATTTACATGGATAATTCTAAAATAATTCTAAAATAAAATTTTAATTTGTTTAATTCCATTATTTTTTTTTAATATATAAAAAAACTGTATAAAAATTTTACAGTGGTTTCTAGTATATTATTCAAATAAGAACCACTACAAAAGTTATATTATATATATATATAATATATATATAATAATTTATATTATATAGTATATTATATATATATATTATATATATATATATATAATATATATATAATATTAAATATATTATATATATAAGTATATATATTATTAATGAGATATTATATATTATTATATATATATATATATTATATATACGGTATCATATTATAAAATATGAGGCACTCAGAAATAAGAAATTTACGTTTGACTCGAGTGTAAATTGAATTAAAGTTAAAACTTGCACAGTTGATTTAATTTTAGCTAACTTATTCATTTTAATTTGGTTTAATCCAAATTTGTCTTATAAAGAATCAAAGTGGAAATTTTTAACTGCAATTATATTTGGACTTTAATCCACTGGGTAAGCTCACACACAAAGAAGTTTGAGGATTTACCAATAAAAATTTCAGGTTTCACGATGATATTAATCCCCACTAGATGATAAGAATAGTTTCACAAAGCAAAGATTGGTGTAGCACACTGATGAAGAAGTAATTTCAGTCATTCATATTTTCTACCTAGAAGTTGTAATATTTTTTCAATGGAGGGCGAGGTATTAAAACACGATGCACTCTGTCATAGTCAGAATATTACCGATATGGGTAAGAATTCTTTACTAAACCCTTACACAATCATTATAGACAGGTGTTACATGTTGCAGAACCTATTTTTTCTGCTTTTGTAAGATTTTTAAATTTATAAATCATTATATCTACTGAAAAAGAAAACTGAATACAGTATCTTTCTGTTCATGCCTATAGTGAATTTGTATTTGAAGTACCAGTGCAACAGAATTTACAATTAATGTACCAACCAAATGCAACTAAATTTACAATTAATGTACCAACCAAACGCAACAGAATTTACAATTAATGTACCAACCAAATGCAATAGGTGTAAATGACAGCTGTGAAAAGTAGAATATGAGAAAAGATGATCTATTTTCTAATGTTCTTTTTAATTTTTTAATGGAAAAGTTTGCCATAATTATTATTTTACATAGCTATTGCGATAAATAGCCTCTAAAAAATAGATAGGTCTACCAAAGTTAATAAATAAAATTTGTACCAGTAGCGTAATTACATACTGGACAAGTAAGCCTACTAAAACAATTGTAGTAAAAAAACTAATTTGAATAGTCAAAAGATTTCAAATTTTTTAAAGAAAACAAATAAATATACATTAGCAATCAATGTGAAGAAATGCATATAGCGTCGGGCGGGGTGACCGGGCCCGCCTCTTTAGGAGGGGTGATTCAGTTCACTCTAAATAAAATAAAAAATATTAAAAAAAAAAAATAAAAATTTTGCTCATTTAATAGCCACGCGGTAGTACAAGTTTTATTTAGATCATCTTTAATTCTAGAAAGTTTTATATTTTTAAAAAATGTTACAAATTAGGGTACAAAATGCCCTTCAATAGAATTTCACTTTTGAAAAATGTGAGTTTTTTTAACTTTGTTATAAAATAAAAAATTGTGAATGGATTTTAATTATTTTTTCAGTGTATACACTCGAGTATGTTAGCTTTAAACTGGCAAAGTAAATTTCTGTTCCAAACAGTATTAGTAGCTAAATCACGGGGCCTAACTTGGTCCGATTCACCCCGCCGTAAAAATTGATGATGGGGTGAAGCGGACCACCATTGTTTTTCGTATTTTACGTATTATTGACATTTTTATTACGTATAATTAATTTAAATATAATAAGTTACTTATATTAAGTGAAAATTAAAAAAAATGAAATTTATAGAAAAAAAACGAATTCAAAAAAGTGTCAAATTTTTGAGTGGAGAGGGGTGAATCGGACCACCTTATTTTTATGTCTTATTTATTTAATCATTATTGATATTTATTACTTATTACGAATTTTAATGATAAATAATTATTATATTAAGTAAAAATTAAAATATAAAATTGAATTTATACGTAAAAGAGAAATTTAAACAGATGATCCGATTCACCCCTCAATGGTGGTCCGATTCACCCCTCCACAGTCAGGCTGAAGGAGCTTTATTAAAACTTTAATAAAACTTTTATTATTAGAATTACATTATTATTTTTTTGTGTGCTTATTACCTACTATATGGACTTGAATTTCGGAAAAAAAAAATCCAAAAAGTGCATTAAGGGAAAGTCGGGAGACGAAGTTATACCTAAAGTGGTCAAGTCACCCTGCCCGACGCTAGTTACTTTGATACACAAATTATGTGGAAGTATTAAGAAATAGTACAATTTGCTTGTTGCTTAAATTATTGTATATGAAAGACTTAATTAAATAGTACCAGTAAATTACCATACAGTATATATAATTACGGTATATTGTAGAACATGATGCAACTCGTACAACACATTTGCAATAGAATAAAAAGGCAGAGTTCCAATACTTGATAACTCAAAAAATGAAAAAATAATTAATAAAATGTTAGTCATAATTTCAACATTCTTTATAAAAGTGAAAAACTATGGCAGTACTATAATAGTACGTAAAGCTAAATAAATAAATAAAAAAAAAAGATTCAATATGCTTAACCTTTTAAAATATTTTTGCTTTAATATGCTTTAACAATTAAAAATAATTTTAATTATTATAAATAAAAATTATCATAACTTTATCTAAAATACTTGAATCAATAAAAATATAGAAGTATGGTATAAAGGTAATAGCCTATATAAGTGTTTTTAAAAGTAAAATAGTCATTCTTGATTAAATTGCATATCATTTTTTTTAAATTATTTTACGCTTCATTTTTTTAAGGTCATTTATAAAACTTTATAAGATTAAAAAAAAATTCAAGCCAACCTAATAAGTTACTATTATGTATTGAAAAATTTTATATAGGCTATATATATATATATATGCCTGAGCTATCAACTCATTGCTAATGAACTCGTTATTAAAATTATAAAAGCTACACCTTTTTACAAACATTTTAATAATCACTTTCGAAAATACTTTTAAAAACCTTATCTTATTATGATTTAAATCAGCTAAAATGAATACCCTATTAGTAATATATATTAAGAGAGTAATATAATAATAGTATACTTTACTATTTTTTAAAATCAGATAAATGGGTATATAAACAAATATAAATATAGCTATATTAAAATCCAAGTTAACTAATTAATTAATTTAATCAAATTAAAAAAAAAAAACATATAAAAAAATAAAAATGGTAATAGTTATGTAAAACAAAGGCATAAAAATCATAAACTTTAAATATATAATGAAGCATAAAAAATAAAAATGACTAACTATTAAAAAAGAATTTTATTACTATAAAATCTTTAGACTTTCGTGATAAGCATCATTTATATTATCTAAACAAAATATACTAATATCTTCCTGATTTAAAGATAGTTTACTATCAAAAACTAAATAATATGTAGCTGCACTATCATTTTATAAAATTATATTTGCGCAAGCTCAAAAAAATTAATATAAGAGCCAACTCTCCAATATTTCTTAACAATCGCATGATTATTCAAAATTACTGAAATGAAAATTAAAGACAAAAATTTCTATCTTTAAATTTCACTGCAGCAAGCTAAAGATTACTTCAATAAGATTTAAAATTCTTGATTGAAGGAATACTTTACTTAAAGAATCTTCACAATCTTTTAAAGAATTTTTAAATGTAACAAAGTGGGTAGGCCTATACTCTTATTTGATTCCTATTTTTGTTTTTGTCCTTGCTTTTATATCTATTAAAATTTTTCGTAGAAAAGTTTGTAAAACCATATATTTTAAACATTCATTTTAATATTCCGTAATTCATTAATTAAAATATTAAACTCTGTATATATTTCTCATACTCTTAAGAGTCTGATTGCAAATGGTATGAAGGATGCCACTTGCAGAGTTAGATGTTACGTAGAAAAGATAAAAACTGGTTTTAGTTTACAGCCTAATCCTACATTTGATAAACTAGCTCTGTCAAGAAAACAATTTTGCACGAATAATTTCAATATAAGTATATTATAGTTCTATAAGCTATGAAAGTTACTTTGTTTACAGTAGTCTACGTTAAACGTACACTTAAAAATATTACTTATACACACACCTAAGCCAATTTAAGTTTTAAGAAAAATGTTTTTAAGTAAAAATACACTAAAAACGACGATAACATTATTCATAGGTGGGTATACAAAAAAAATAAAAAGAGAAATCTATTAGTACCAAGGTAAAGCGATTCTCACTCTCTCTCTCTCTCCCTTCCTTCCCTTGATTACAAACAAAGTTAGCAAACTCAAAGTTCCAATAATATGAGAATTGGCGTAACATAAAAAATTATACTTAGGTTAGCATAAGCGTCACTAACTATTGCATATTTAAAAAATTATTAATTATATAAAAAATAAGACAACCAAAAAAATGGAAAAATTATACTTATGAAATAAAAGGAAAAATAAAAAATAAAGACTCCTAAAAGCTGAGAAACACAAAGAAATTTAAATCATTAGTTGCGTTAATTATTCATGTTATGTATCAAATAACGTTTTCAGCATTTTCATTTCCAAGTAACCAGATGTCATGATGCCTGTATAATTCTAAATAGAGCTCTTCCCCCAAAAAAAGGGAAAAAGAAAATAGGCTAATTGCTATTTAGTATTTTATAATGTTATAAAAATATTCATTTTAAAGTCCACTATATATTTAGGACAAAAAAGCAAAAAGGAAAACACAAGTTGAAACAATATAAAAATTTCAAATATTTTTCTCTAGAGTGTCTAGTATTTAAAGGGACTAAATATTAGAAAATAATCAAGTGATTTGATAATATAAATTAGTAACATAATTAAATGAATGATCTACTAGTAGAAAAGTTTCCCTATAAAAACCTTAATTTATGACGCATATGCTTATCTACTTTAACTTTCTACAATCCCTTTCTGCTCTTCGTTACTTCACTCTTCCTTATATTGTTGCCAAAATATTGCTATCACAACAGATATTGCTCTTCTGAACCTACTAGTGTATACTTCCTTTTGGTAGGGCTCCTGAGACCTGTCTCCACCCCGCTTCATCTTTCCTATCCAGATTTGTGAAAACGCCAACTTATCGGATTATTACTAGATTACAATTTACATTGTATTCCACTGTAAAGATTGGAACCACTCTTACATTTCTTTCTAATCCCACGTAATTGACTTTCACCATTTTAGACATTGTGTATCGGACAAAGTCACCTTGGATGGATTTGGTATCTGTCCTTTGAATTTACTCCCATATTTGGTAATTTAATGTGTGTTTCTTCACTCTTAACCACCAATGTGAGATATATATATAATTTTCTTATTAAATATAATATATATATATTTCTAAATATTTATTAAATATGTATATGCATAACACGAGATGTATATATATATATATAATAGTATATATATATATATATAATATATACATAATAAATATATATAATATATATATATATATATATAATATATATATATATATATATTATATAATATATATATATATATATATAAATACATATATAAAATTTAAATTAATTTTTAAGTTAAAATAATATATACTATATATATTATTATATATATAATATATATATATATTATATCATATATATAATATATATATATATATATATTAATACTATATATACATATAATCATATATATATAATATATAAATATATATATAATATATAATATATAAAGATATATATATATATATATATATATATATTATATATATATATATAATAACACAATATATATATATATATATATATATATATATATAATAATAATAATATATATATAATATAATATATATATAATTATATATAAATATTATAATATTTATATATATATAATATAATATATAGTATAATATATATATAGATAATATTTATATATATATATATAATTATATATCATATTATATATATATTATATATATAATATAAATATATATATATATAATATATATATAATATATATAGTATATATATATATATAATATATATATATAATATAATATATAATATATATATCAGATATATATATATATATATATACAAATATCCCGTTTGATGAATAAAGGAGAGAAAACAGATACAGGAAATATGTTTCAGACTTTACAAGTGGAGTATATGTAAAACTGGGTATAGCGATTAAATCTGGGGTTAGAAAACCGGTAATGGAAAGACTTGAACTGTGTGGAAATACTTGTCTCTTCCTCATAGGAGGAGGTATGTAACTGGAGAGTTCAGAAGAGAAGTGTCCCTTATAACGGAATAGTATAAGAAAAGTGACGCATCAACCAAAAAAAAAATTGGAGAGAGTTAGTAAAAGCGAAATACTCTAGTAAAAGCCTAGATTCAACCTTCTCGAGGAGAGCTGTGTGAGTGGAACCACCACACATATAGCGCATACTCCATCCATATAGAGTGAACGATATATCTATATGAAGGAATCCTAGAGGAGCCTCAAAACACGCAAACTCTTTGAAGATTGCTTAGTAAAAGATAAAGTGTGATCCATCCAAGAAAGATTACAAAAATAAAAACATCAAAAATATTACGAAGGTATTATAGTTGTGTAGAAGATTGGCATGTAAACATATGAAAGAATTGAGTTTCGAAAGCACTGAAAATTAGTAAACAGGCATGTTTTCTATGCCCCAATTAAAAATTCGGAAAAAAAAATCAGATATTAGTTGTTTCAAGGTCCCGCTCCTAGCTTGAGCTATATGTTGTTGGATGGTACGTCTTTAAAAGGAAGTTAATATTGAAGGGTGGATTTGTCTGAAAAGAAGTAGATATATGATGATGTGATAGAAAGCCTTTACTGAAAGGCAGAAAAATTTGGAAACAGCACAAAACCTTGCGAAACGCACTATTAATAAATTTAAAGGATGAACTGTGGCCGTCTACAACAACTGGAAAATAAATCAAAGAGAAAGCTGTATATTGAAATAAAAAGTTTAGAATTCAAAACTTTAAGGCAGCTTCTACCGAAAGCTTTTCCATATGTCTATCGTTTCTACAATAAATTCACCGAAATGCCTAAGACGAGGACGAAGAGTCAGACCGAAGGAAAAGATCACCGGTAGATATCTTTCTTTTGGTAAACTTACAGAAACATTAGAAAAATTTAGATCTTACCAAATCTTTCTTATAAGGATAAATTTGAAAACTTTAGGAAAATAAAAAAGTTAAAAGCAATAGGACGATAGTCAGAGGAACAAGAGGGGTCATCCATTTTCGATACAGGTTGAATGGGAGCACGCTTCCAAAAATAAGGAAAGGTTGAAGTTGATAGACGTAGTCGATCTATAATAATTTACAAAGGTAGTTTGCAAGCTCAGAAAAACTAGATTCAAAAACCGTTCATGGAATACCGTTCGACCGTACGCTTCTTAGTATTTAGCTCAGGGATAAAAGAAATTAAAAACTTTTAGAATAACTTTCAATTTAAGCCAGAAATGAGTCGGAGAGAGTTAAAGAAGGAGGAATAGCTCAGAAATTATATAAGGTGGAATTTGAGCACAGTTATGAGAGAAGAGTTATGTTTTACAATTTTGCAGAAGGTAAGACAGTTGCAGTACCATCAGGAGAAACTAGAGTAGAAGAGGAAGAAGCAAAGGTTTGGTTGACATTTTTTTGGCAAAATGAAGAAAAATGAAAAAAAGAAAAAAAGAAAAGGAACCAGAAAAGATCATTACATATTCTAGGGAGAAAAAGATTTATCAGTATTACGTAGAATATAGATTTAGCACAATTCCGGAATTTAAAATAAGAAACATATCATTTGGGAATTTGAAGACGACGGCAGTTCTTGAAGGCAGAGGATCTCCAGCGAATAGGATGAGAACAAGCTGAGTTACACCTAAGTGTATAAGTTTTAGTTAAAGGGAAAGAACACGAAATGTGCTCCTTTATGCCAGAGAGTGGAAATTAGAATAATGGCTTCAGGTGTTTCATATATATATATATATATAATATATATATATATATATATATATATTATATGAAATATAATAATATAAATAATCACTTATATAATATTTATATATATATATATATATATATATATATATATATATATATATATATATATATATATATATATAAGTTCGATGAAAGAGAATAACAATAATAAAACATTGTTAGCAATTTCAAAATACAAAAAAAATATATAATTTTATTTATATAGATAATTCTTCATCTTGATCTCTTAACAGCAAAGCGATTGATAATTTCCTCCATTTATATCGTGTAGCTATGGTGAACACTCATTAGAGTCAGTTCTGTTAGACTTTCTTCTCCTCCTGTAGAATTTAAAGAGTAAGCCTTCTCAGAGCAGAGAAATGTCTTTTTGGAGTGCACGTTTTGAGTGAAGTAACAATTTCAAAATACAAAAAATATATAATTTTATTTATATAAAATTCTTCCTCTTGATCTCTTAACAGCAAAGAGATAACGTCCTTAACAATGGAAATGTGACTGTACAGATCAAGTTTATTTTCAAAATTCGTAAAATCTTTAACAGATTTCGATGGAATGAATGATTTTCCAAAGATTAATAAGAATGGATCGATGGTTCACTAATTTGCTTTATAAACTGGTTTGAAAAATCAAGAAAATAAACTGTAATGGTCCTATATCTTTTCATTCTGCATTAATTCTCCCATAGGGCATTCTCATTACTTCTTTAATAGAATTGAGAAATACTGTTACAACTTCCAAATTGTTTGAAAATATTTCATCGATGATTGCTTGAAAATCTTTGAAAATAAATATCATTTTCAATATGATTAAGAGTAATTGTTGCCACTAATGATGGAGATTGTAATGTGGTAGACAGTCTAAGAGTGAATGAGAATATAAGGTTTAAGTCATAAATAAACTAATAACAAATTTGCTTTTGATTTCAGATTTCAAAATATCTGACTTTTTAGAAGAACGTTTAATTTATTGATCCATTCAAGCTCCTCTATAAAGTTTCAACATATCCTTTAAAAATTTCTCTAGATCGTAACAATCCATCATAGCTCCACCAACCTTGTTTAGCAAATTCGTGTGACTTTTGTCCATTTTGTGTTTGGGAAAATCCTTCATATTTTTTCTTGTTAAAATAGTAGTGTGCCTTAGTAATTCAAAATAGTACCTAGTTGAATTCGTTGTTCCATAAAGTTTCTAATGTGTTGCACTTCACATAGATGTGAACAGCAGCTAACATATATCGCTACTGGATATTTTCGACAGCTTAAACACCACTAAAACTTTTCTTCACTGCTCCTGCATCATGATATCGTTCTCCAATCAGAAAGCCACTCTTTTTTTCAGTTTTCGAAGTATTGCTTCCGCTAGAGATTCTCCTCTAATGCCTTCAACAGCCTCGTAACCTAAGAAATCATCACTGATCACAAATACGTTTCCTTATTTGTATTAATATATACTCTTAATATATTTTGATTAATTATTATTTTTTTTTTTTTTAAATTATAATTAAGAGCCTCCAACCATCAAAATAATTTAAATAATTTTCTGGGGGGGTTCGAACCCCCTGAACCTCCCACTCTCTACGGCCTTGTATATATATATATATATATATATATATATATATATATATATATAATAAATTATATATATATATATATATATATATATATAATAATATAATATATATATATATATATATAAATATATATATAATATAAATATATATAATATATATATATATATAATATATTAAATTGGGTTGTGAAAAAACGGTTTTTTAATTTGGTTTTTTTTACAAAAAAAACATTTTTTTTTAAAAAAAAATTTTTTTTTTTTTTTTTTTTTTAAAATTACCTCTTTTTATGTATATTAAAGATGTTTTAAATTATACAGTATTACCAATACCCCTTCTAGGCCTAAATATTGACTATAATACCGGATTTTATAATACAGTGTATATATATATAATAGTATATAGTATTATAATATATATATATATATATATATATATATATATATATAATATATAATATATATATATATATATATATATATATATATATAAATATATAGTATAATATATATGAATCAAAAAAAAGGATGGATAACAGGTGGTTTGGGGTTCAGGAAAAATTGAGAATGCGTAGGAAGGTCATGGATTTTGTGAGGAAGGAGGTGTGTGTGTTGTAAGTAATACTTTCTGTAAACACAAGAGTATCCATAAGTATACTAGAGTTGTGTAGGTAGAGATGTTATAGTTAAAAGTGTGATTGATTTTGTGTTGGTGAAGAAGAGATGTTGAAGTATGTGGATGTTAAATCAGTGAGAGGTTAGAAATGGGATTATCGAATCATTATGTTGTTCTATTAAAATTAAGTTAGTCAGGGCTTGGATGAAGGGGAAGTGATACGGAAAGGAAAGAGGGAAAATTAAGAGTAGAAGTTAGTGAACAAGGTAATAAGATAAGTATGTAGAACGCTCGCAAGTAAAATCAGTTGAATGTAACAAGTTGAAACTGAATAATGAAGGAACCAATTGTTAGCAGTGCAAAAAAGAAGTATGTGGTGTGCTAAAGAGGAAGTAAGAATGGCAAAAACAAGGAGTGTGAATGAAGATGGTCATGCAATCAGCTTAAAAGCTAAAAAAAGAGGGCGTAGTGAATGTACTAAAGCAAATGATGAAGTTTCAACAGAAAGATGCTTAATATGTATATAAGGCAGTAAAAAAAAAAAATGCTAAAAGATGCGTACGCAAGAAAGAAGAGGTTAAATGCAAACAGTTGAAGGGGATGAATGGGACATTGCAAGGAAGAGGAAGCCTTCTGCGAAGAAGCGCGAAACGTTTAAAAAATTAGAATAAGGGAACCTGCTCAGAATAATGAGAATAAGATGTTTTGTAACTGATTAAAATTAATGTGAGGAGTGTGGAAAGAACACTTCGAAAATCTGTAAATATGGCATAATGAAGGATGATAAGTGGACTGATGTGTGTGGGTTTATGCGTGCAAAAAGGATAGGTATTTTGGGGATGGGTTAATAGCAAAGAAGAGGAAATGGGTAGAGTGAGATAGTTGAAGAATGTTAAAATCTGCAGTATAGATGAAAATTACTGGTAAATGATCAAGAACGGAAAGGCAGAAAGTTTCTGATTGATTGTACCTTGAAGTTGTGTAATAAAGGCGTTTATGGAGGTATAGTTCCGAGGAATTTGAAGAGAGCAGTAATAGTACCCTTAATAAGGTAAAGAGATAAAGGAACTTAGAAAATAGGCGAATAGTTTATGGTTGTTATAGGGGAAGAATATGTTGGCCGTATTGTCCAAAGGGTG
>JABUQX010029099.1:97500-100874 GCA_015478945.1 Trachelipus rathkii
TATTAATATATATATATATATATAATATAAATATATTTATTTATAGATAATATATAATTTATATATAATATATAAAAATATATATATATTATAATATATATATATAAATAAATATATATATATAATATATATATATATAATATATATATATAAGAAATTATAGAATAAGAATGTTAAATTACCAAAATCGTGAATATCTGTTCTTGCTTGTCAGTAGTTGAGAAAGGATTAATGCTTTATACTTTACCAAAAGGCATCTTGCTCTCTGCCATGAAAAGGAAAACCCTTTTCACATCAAGAGTACGACTTGTTTCATTTCAATGCTTAATAAAGCCCAAGCACTAGCCTGTTCTGTAGTCATATTGTTCCTTAAAAAACTTTTATTAACTTGAGCTTGGAAAACGACCTTTCAGCGTTGCAGAATACTGCTTAGCGTCAAATACACAACTGACTCCTGACAACAATCTGGGTAAGCTATTTGCTAAGCAGCTGTTTTCTACGAAAAACGTGCTAAATCTTAATAGGCTACCATATTTTTTCCTTTTCAACTTCAAAACATTGACGGTTGGACGTGGTTCGACTCATAAACCGAAAGATAAATCTAAATCGTATTTTTCTACCAGTTTGGTAGCCTTTTCTTGCAACTTTTCATTTAGCCACATTGCTGCAGAGCCAAGATAACATTAACATTATTCATGCTAATGGAACGATAGTATCTGTTCATTTAATATATCAAGCGAAATTTATTGAAAACCCTTATTCTCTAAAGGCCTTTCCAGAGCCTTCTTTCATAAAAGGATAAAAGCTCATCAAAAAACTTGTAATCGTATTTGACGTCTGGAAGTTTAATTTTGCTTCACAATGTTCCATATGATTCTAAACTCGAGTTTCTCTCACTACATCTTCAAATTTGTGTCTTATCTCACATAAGTTTGATTTCTTTCCAAATAGGTAAGTGCTTCTGAAAATCCTGTATTAGACTGCAAATTTTGAACAACATTGATGATTCAAATACTTTACTTGAAAAACAAACAGAGAATAAACTCAAAATTTTCTAACGCTTCCTGAGACCAAGGGTTTCGTTTCTTTCACTTGACATCTTACTCATAAATATCACTTGAGAAAAGAACTGCAAAATACTTTGAAATTGTTTTTTATTGCTAGTAACGAATCATACTGGGATGACCACCTAGTGACACAATTTTTAGTTTTTGTGAATGTATTCGTTATTTGTTGCAGCATCTGTTAATCCTTGCCACCGAGCCTGCTACTAAAAACTTTGAAATACATTATATACTTTTCCAATTTGCATTAAAAATTTTTGAAGAGCCATTATATCTTTGACAGAATCATCAAGAATAAATATAAATTATAGAGGCTGCACAATGAATGTATCTGCATTTGTGAACAATTTTCTATTACAGCCTGCAAGTACTTAATATTTCCCCTCGCATATTGCTCCCCATCATACTTGACTTCTATTGTACTATTTTAATGTTTTTGCTATCTAATACCAATTATGTTTTTCAAAGTTCGGCACTGTTCTGTTATGTTATAAAAACCCAAAAATTTTTCTTCAGGGGAGGTGCAACTATTTAAGCGCTAAGCCCAATTTCCCCCACCCTAAAATGGACATAAAATGGCGGAATTTCAGCCAATTTGACCCTATAAACACCAAACTGCAGCTTTTTTGCCTCTAAAAAATAGTTGTTTTCCGTTTTTCTGTGACTTAGTCATTCTTTCAGAATTTTCAATTTCAAAATCCGTTTTTGACATGTCGTATCAAGTTGTAAATTTGTCCAAAAATGACTTAATTCAAATAAAATGGGAACACATTTGGTTTTGTAGGCTAAAGAATTTTCATTTTTGATTTTTTTACGTAGCACTGGTCCAATTTCCAAACCCCACTTTTTTGATTTTGAAATGAAAAATTGCATATTTTTCCTGTTCGGGCCAAGTGGATGAAATTTCAAGCATATGTAAGTGGGGGGGGAAAAAGGGAGGGGGGCACATATTTACTTAACATAATTTCTTTGCTATATGCAATAGTTTTGATTTTCTATGAACAAAATTTAAAAAAAATTTTTAAAATTTAAATTTTTTTAAATATTTTCTTTTAGTATACAAAACAGTATCTAAGCTAAATAAAAATGTATCTCGCCTGACATACAACCTGAAATTTGCCAGTACATGAGGATGATCAAAAAAAATATAAATTTTCACTTTTTCAAAAATCAAACTATTTAGTTAACTTTGTAAACTACCGCATTATCTTCAGTTCAACATCAAAACAGGCTGCAATAGTCGGGCAGATGCATCATTTTACTTATATATATATATATATATATATAATATATATAGATAAATAATATATATATATATATATATATATATATAATAAAATATATATAATATATATTATATATATATATATATATATATAGTTATATATATATATATATATATATATATATATAATATAATAATATAATATTATATATATATATATATACTATAATATAATATATATATATATATATATATATATATATATAATATATATATATATATAATAGATATATAATTATATATATAATAATATATAAAATTATATAATATTATATATATATATAATATATATATAATATAAATTATATATATAATAATACTATATATATATAATATATATAATATAATATAATATATATATATATATATAATATATTAAATTATTTTTAAAATTATTATTTTTTCATATTCATTTGTTTGCTCTCTCCCAATTATGCGGCCCCTACCTCGTCCCCCCCGCACCGCTGGGCTGGCGGGGCCCGTTAGTTACGCCCCTGATAAACCAAAATTGATATGGAATAATCATGATAGAACTAGGTCAATGTGTTCAGTAGACAAATATAGAGAGTTTTCCATGTGAAAGGAATGATAAAATAAGAATGAACGCCATTAGAGTATGTGTGGTTGAAGAAAAAATGCAAAATAACAGAAATTAACAGAGTACATTGAATAGTGGCCATATTGAAATATGGATATAGCGCCTAAGAAAATATCGCAAGTGCGCTGAATCGACCGCCGTTGAAGACCGAAGAAAAAAAGTGATTATCAGTAAGAAATACCTTAAGAAAGAATGTGAATGCAGAACAAGAAAAATGTCATTAAATAGATGAAATAACGGGTTAGCGAGGCGTATGTTTGGCCGGCATTATCCAAGCGATAAATCCCTACACTTGACGAACCACAGTGAAGGTCCGTCGCAGTTTCGTGAAACTCTAAATAAGGAGATTTTTTTTTTTTGACTGCGACACTCTCACTAATTCATGGCAGAACCTAGGCGATCTTCTTCTCACTACGTCATCTATCTC
>JABUQX010029100.1:0-17500 GCA_015478945.1 Trachelipus rathkii
AGAGAGAGCATACGGCCCCTTCTACAAACGAATTCTAATTCCTATTACTGGGTCGGCAGGAGATTTTCACAACATATATTCTCCTCCTCCACCTCAAAGTGTGTAATTTATTTTCTATGCAAGAAAGCAAATTCTTCGTCAATTACAGAATGAATCCTTCAAAATCAAGTGTCGTCCCTGTATCAGTTATGACAAGGGTTCTCCTGTATGAAAAGTAGATGCGTCGTACTCATCAAATTGTAATATGCGAAAGATGATTAAAAATATTGGTTTATCCTTATAGTTTAATCAAATTCATCTCTTGTGCGCTCATACACTACTTCAAGACAGAACAATAATATAATCTTCACCTTGCACTATCTGATGAGTATTGTTAATATTCAACCAAACCGTAGCGCTAACCTAGTTCTCACCTAATTATTGCGTAAGCTAATGTAACAAATCGGGAAGCCAAAATCGTACCTCTGGCAGCTAGTTTTGCTATTACAAAACGGCTAACGAAAAATAATTAAAACTTATCATGCTTCGGTTGTTGTCACTACAGAAAGTGTGAGGAAAGGAAATCCCTTCTGAAACGGTCCGAACAGCTAGAATAAGACACGAAATGGCATTTCACTCAAAATTTAAAGTGAAAAGAACAGCTTAATAGGGTAAAGTGATATTATCTATATTTTAAGAATCTTATTCTGCGTCTCAGTGAATAAGTAAATAAGTTTTAAGCATGTATTTGAAATTTGTGAATATATATATATATATATATATTATATATATATATATATATATATATATATATATATATATTATATATATATATATTATATATATATATATATATATATATATTAATATATATATAATATTATATATATATATATATATTTATATTATATACTATCATATATATATATATATATATATATATATATATATAGTATAGTATTATATATATATATATATATATATATAGTTATATATATATATATATAATATGTAATATATATATATATAATATATATATATTATATATATATAATTAAAGTCCTACCGACCCTCACTGGCAAAACCTTACTCAAGGATATTATTATTAAATATATAATATATATATATATATATATATATATACACATATATACTATATATATATATATATATATATATATATATATATATATATATTATATATATATATATATATATATATATATATATATATATATATTTATATATATATAATATAATATATATATATATATATAATATATATATATATATATATAATATATATTATATATATAATATATATAATATATAGTATATATATATATATATTAATATATATATATATAATATATATATATATATATATACACAGGGTGATTTCAAACGCTCTGCGACATAAACTCGAGTGCTGATAGAGCAATACGATAAGGACATTTATTGTTAATAAGCTATGTTTGTATTGACGCTTACAGTTTCAAAGTGACGGATGTATGTAAGGTAACCACGTGATTTTTGTTTGAACGCCGTCTTACTTCGTAACCGGAAGATTTTGGTATTCTAATGTTATGTATTTGTGCGTGCGTACATCTGTGTACTCCGAGGGTTGGATAGAGGTAACAATAAGGATATTTTGTTAAACAACGTATGTATTTTGACGCGAGGTTGTAAAGCAAACAATGTAGCTTGTTTATGAAATCATTTATTGGGGAAAATTACAGGAGGTGTTCAAGGAGTGTTCCTGCCCTGTACCTGATTACATTCGTTACATCGCCGTGCAATTGCCTGTCGGACTCTACCGAACATGCCCTCACTGTGTCTGATTTGATAAACGCAGTGAATATTCGCTGAATCAGTTCCTCTCTTTTGTTGACTGGGTTTAATGTACACAACACTCTTCACATGCCCCCCAAAGAAAATAATCTATGGGGCGTGAGGTCGGGCGATCTTGAAGGCCAAGCAACAGGTACCCTCTCCCTTTCCATTGTGTCAGTGTAGACTGCTGTTCAGATGCGCCCCGTACATCTGGTGGGCTGAAAGTGCCGCTGGGCGCCATCATGTTGTGAACACATGTCAAATTGTGATCCGCAAGGGGGTATGTCGTCCATGAGCTGCGGAAGCGTGTTTCTGGAGTAGTTGCAGGTACGCAGTTCCCATCCAAACGGTATGGAATGATGACAGGTCCAGCAGATAATCAGGTCTAGTAAGAGACCTACTACCGAGAGTTCAAAGTAATCGGATAGAAGCAGTGCAGACACTATAGAGTTGAGAGAGAAGCACTACATGTTGACTATATATTGCATGTTGTCGCTGGTCCCCATAGTGGCTGTTTTTCTGCTAGTTGAAGTAGCTATCAACTGTGTGAAGGGCGAATAGCAGAGTGCGTGAGAGAGCAAGGAACATGTGCAGTGCGAGGACACGAGGATGGCACGCGTAGAGAGAGAGAGAGGAGTATTTGACATCACGAGGAGTTTTCAACTCGTGGCAAAGTCCTTGTATCTTTCTGTTAGTGGCTATGCACGGGCTTTGCTCTTGCAAGACCCGAACCACAGACGACTGATTTGAACCCATGGCATGGCAGTGGCGCATGTGTTGCTAGTCGACGGGTCGTTTGCGACTCTCTCAAGCACCTCATCCTCTTCAAACGCAGGAGTCCTCGTACTAACGCGGTCTTCCCAATGCACCGGGGGACGAAGGTCCAATTAATCTCGAAGCGCTGATGAAGGTCGAGCAGACATTGTGTGGTGGGGGTGAATTTCTGTGTGGAAACCGTTCTCGGTACATGAGGTGCGCTCTTCGTCCATTTCCGTTTCGCCGCACCGTAACACATTATCATGTCGGTAAACTCGGGAAGAGTGTAGTGATACATTCGTAATCGATGCTTACACTGTACTGAATCAACGGTGAATTGGGCCAAGGTAAAAGGTATTGGCCTACGCTGTTTCCCGGGAGGACGTTAAGTCGTACACACTATGTACGCACTGCAAAGACCCATTAAATTGAAGTAACCTAATCGTCGATAACCTACATGCGACGCCGTCACAAAACATAAACTAGGTACCTTCAATCGTCCGTAACTTTGAAACGAAGCGTCATACAGCATAGGTTATTTAACAATAAATGTTCCTTATCGTTTTCTCTATCAGCCCTCCGAGTTTGTCGGCAGAGGTTTTTGAATCACACCTGTATATATATATTTATAATATATATATAATATATTATATATATATTAATATATATATATATATAATAATATATATATATATATATATTATATATAGTATATATATATAAATATATATATATATATATATACATAATATTAGCTTTTTAAGTTTGTAGGGGAAGATATATGCTAGTATTTTGGTTGAAAGAGTACATAAGTGACTGGGGATCTGGATTGATGAAGAAACAAAGGTGCAATTATATATTTAAATATAATGGAGGATGTGTGGAATCAATTTTTACATTGAACACATAATGATTGAGAAAATGAGAAGAGAAGAATTGAAGTTGTATCATAGTCTTTAGGATTGACAATAGTTTGTATTGACAGGATTAATAGGGAACTTTGTGTCAGGTGTTAGTGATGTATAAATAGTGTTCGGAAGTAGGCCCTTTTTAATGAAATCAAGTATGAAATAGCGATTGGTGGTAGTGTATGAAATAAGATAGTGATCTAGTATTTATATTAATAGCGAAATAAAGGAGGGTATATATGTCTCCTTGGTTATTTAACTTGTATATTGATAGAGAGAGAGGTATATCGAGAAAATAGAATTAGTAATGGGGGTGTCAAGGGAAGCTGTTAGAATGATGGAGAATGGAAAGAGAGTGGAGGGTGCCTGTGCTTATTGTCATGCGGATGATTTGGCTTTACTGTGGTGAATCTGAAGAGAATATATTAGAGATGATTGAGTAGGGGTTGGCGATGTGTGGTAAAAGGCAAGGGGGGGAGAGAGAGTTTGGAAAGTAAATTTACATAAAGAGTAAGGTTATGGCATGATAGAGAGAAAGTCAGAGAGAAGAGATAAGCCATGTTAAATGATGAGCAACTGGAACAAGTACCAAATAGTTTAAATATTTAAGGATATATTATTGGCGATAAAAGGCGACGGAGATGCAGAATGTAGTAAAGTGTGTGGTAGGAAGGTGGCTTTGGTGCAATTAAATCCTTGGTGAATGTTAAAGGGACTAAGGCTTTAGTGGGCTAGGTTTTGCATGAGGGTATGTTGTTACCCGTGTTAATGTATAGGAGTGAAACTATGGTCTGAATAAGATTATAGATCTAAGAGTACGAGAGTGTTTCAGATGGACAATCTTAGGGAGTGCGTTTGGTTGAGAAGAATTGATAAAATGAGAATGAAACGCATTAGGCGAGTTTATGTGGTGTTGAAGGAAGAGCGTAAATGATAGAATAAACGATATTACTTATGAGATGGTTTGCGCATATTGATGGAAGGATGGATTGAAGGCGGTTGGTTAGGGAGGATGTTTAGGGAGAGATTTGTAGAGAGGAATGCGATCCTGGGCTGGGGACCAGAACAAAAAGAGGAGAGTCAGTAAAGACAGCTCCCATGCCATTAAAGAGAGAAATGGTGTAGTTTTGGAACCGAGGGTTCCGCGCAGATCTCGTGAAAGCCTCAGTCGTGGATTTTTTGGTTGCGATTTGTCACTGGGGGTATAATAGACGGTAAAAGAGGGAGCTTTTCGTTTTCGACTTGGCGTCATATTCTTACCTACCTACTTTACTATTTTGTTCGGGCGGACGTGTTAGTAACACCTCAACTCCAATCCTGGGCTATAGGAGGAAGATGATAATTTTATATATAATATTTATATATATTATATATTAATATAATATATAAATATATATATATATATATAAATTTTATATATATATATATGCGTATATATTCTATATTATAATATAATATAATAATAATATATATATATATATATATATATATATATATATATATTTCAGATTCAGCCAGTAATGAAAGAAAGCAACGCAGAAATGGCTATGGATCTTTATTTAGTTCAGCTTCAACAGCTATTACTACAAGTGTGAAAAGGAGAATAAGCATCGTAGATATGGAGACACAAAGAAAGGCTGCTTCCACAACAGCAGAAAATAAAAGTTCTCTTCCAACAGATAAAACTCCCCTTCAAATAAAAACCTCTGAAGCTTCGATAAAACCAAAATCCGATAAATCTCTATCAGTTCATCGATATACTACCGATTCTCATTCTGACCCACAAACCCACCCACAATCTAGTGATATAAAGCATGGAACTTTCGATATGCCTACTCTTTTGCAGTCATTGCTTGGAGGACAAAATGCAAATTTAATCCCAAAGGAAACACGCAATAATATTTTAGATGAAGCTCAAAATTTAATAAGAACTAGTCAACAGACAATGGATAATTCCAATGGCTCAAAATTCAACAAAAAATATAGTTTTAAATCAAAAACAAAAGATACAAATAACACGAATTTGAACCGAAGTGAAAGTAGTCTTCCACTGATTAGCTCAGAGGAAACTGAATCTCTCGTGCTTCCAGTTAATAGCGATTCTGACGAAAATGTTATTCCAGAAAGAGAAAAACTTTATTTGCCATCTCCGGAATTAAGAAGAAAATTAGAAGCAAAGGTCGAAAATATATCAAAGCCGAAATTAGAATGTCTTCAGTGTAAACGAGAAGAAGAGAAAAGAAAGAAAAGAAAACAAGATTTAATGAAGGAAAAAGAAAAACTTCTTTCTAAAAAGGGTGATTCTAGCAAAATTACAAAAATGCGAAGAGAGTGGCTTCGACCTCAAGGGTCATTAGATTCGGATTAAACAAATGCGAAGAGAGTGGCTTCGACCTCAAGGGTCATTAGATTCGGCTCAAACCAAAGAGAAGCAGACTCTTTCTAGGAGCTTTGCAGAGCTCTCAAGGAGTGGTTCTTTAGATCTAGATACCGCTTCTAAACTACGAGAAAGCATTACGAGAGATGGTTCCCTCTCCAACTCACAAGATTCCCTACAGTCTGACATGGGTGGAGCCCCGACCCTCCATCGATATTATCATGTATTTAAAGAAGGAGAACTGGACCAATTAATTGAAAAGTATGTTCATAATCTCCACATTATTTCGTCCTATTATGATCATGCCAATTGGTGCATAATTGCAGAAAAAGTGCAAGTTTGGACTATATGAGTGTAGCTTATAGGTCATTTTTTATAATTGTTTAATTTTAACTAAACTACGAAATAAAATTGTGTTACAGATATTATTCTTCATAGCTACGAGAATAATGATATCAAATTAGTGAGGAAAAGTTTAAGTAAGACGTTGTATTAATTTTGAGAAATGATAGAAAACTTATTTTTCATTTTCTTATAAGTTTTGTAGAAATAAGTTTAGAAAAACAGAAAAAGTTGTCCAAAACACAATTTAGAAAGTAGATTATAGTAATCTGTGGTAAAATATGAGTCAACTAGATACATATTAAAGAAACTGATCTGCTCATTCAAAAAAATATATATTCAAATTAAATATAATGCTTAAAAAAATCTTTTTTCATTTTACAAGTATAAAATATAATTTAATTATTTTTCCATTCAATTATTTATCAGATTTTTTTTTTTAAATTGTTCATTAGTTTTTCTTTCTAACTTTATTTATTTATTTTTTATTTTGTAAATAATGTTATTTTTCTATTTCCTCTTTTTTAAATTTTACAAATAAATATATATATATTTTTTTTGTGTATTTGGAAAACTGGCGATTCTTCCGAGCTTTTTTAATGAGCTATAATTTTAATAGTACACCAGTATGTAAATATGTGATAGAAAAAAACGTGTTTAAATTTTACACATTGTCAATTCATTATACGATGTTCTATCGTTTAATTTAACCGTAAATGTAATGCATGAATACAAATATAATATATATATATATATATACCTTACCCAGCTTGCTCGCCTAATAACTATTATATGCCAGTAACGCCAACAACTAGCCAGCAACCTTAGCAATAATAACCAATATATGTGACAACTAACTGTAAATTTTCTTAGGTTCAGTGACCTAAAATAATATCAGCTCACTAAGGGGACCATCTTAAAGGTTGCCTCAGCTTAAAACCCTCGAGAGTTCTATTACACTTATAAGAAAGAGAAAAGGTCCTCTTACTGAAATTATGAAAAGCTATACACACATCTCAAATTTAACCTTAGCCAATAACCAACAGCAACACCAACAACATATATATATATGTATGTATATGGCAGGAGAAATTAACCAACAACTACTCATATATCTAATATATATATATAATATTAATATAACAGCATATAAATATATATATGCTCTTTGCTATTATATATAATATATATATATATATATAATATATAGCAATATGCACAACATAACTGTGTACTCATATATATGTAATATATATATATATATCTATATATATAACAACTCCCTTTTATATATGTATAACTTATATATATATATATGTAGCAGCATATATATAACAACCAATAACAATAACAATAACCTTAACAATAACAATAATAACCTTTATGCTATATATATAATATATAATAACTTCATAAGCATGAAATTTGCTATGTAATTTTCACATCCAAAATACATAGGGACCATAGACAAATACTACTAGAGACAATATATTTTATATGCTTTATAATTAACGAGAGGTGAAAACTCTATGTGTAGATTTTCTCATTGTTTCTAATGAAGACGGAAATATTAAACCTATATATCCACGAGGTTATTAGAAAATTAGCACATTCTATGAAGAATGGAAAAAATTAAATGTATATATGAAAACTAATATAACTAGTATATATATAACCAGTATATATATATATATATATGCATAATAACTAATAATAATAATAACTATTAACTAATAATATATAATATAATATATATAATAACCTTAATATACATTACGTCTTTATTTTGATATTTCCCATATTGCTCTTTCTTCTTTATCAACTTTTTTGTAATAATGAGCAGTAATTTTTACATATATATATATATGCTGCTCTAACCTTATATATATATATATATATATATATATATATATATAACTAACAACTATATATAACCATATATATATATATATATATATATATATATATATATATATATATATATAATATATATATATAAGTAAATTGAGTTACGAGCTCAGTATCGGAGAGGCAACGGTATGCACACACGTCAGAATGATGGTCTAATGTCATGGTTAAAATTTCAGGGCTGTGCGACCCCCCACCCCTCGCGCACAGACTCCACTTTTTTATTTTTGGGGCATTAAGGAACATATCAACCAATGTCACCCACTACTACGTATCTGATTTTGATGAAAATTGGTGTATTGGGTTATTTTACCTTACAAAGACAATGGTTCAAATAAAAATATTTCTGGGGCTGAAATACACGAGTTCTGGAGGCCAAATCTATTTTGGGGGGTGTCCTCCCTTTAACTTCCCAGGCCCATAATTACTTTAATTATCAAAATTAATCAAACATATTATATATATTTGGAATCAGAAAGACTTGACGCATCTAGCGATGGTAATATTTTGATTCTTCAATGAACAGATAAAAAGTTCCCCTTCCATTTTAAAAATTTCCCTATTCCGCCCCACTCCTTGGAATGTGAAATCATTTTCTTTTTTAAATAGAATTTAGTCTTTCATCTATCAAATAAAGCAATATAAAGAATGGGTATTAGATATATGATCTTTATTTGAACCAGTGACTTGCACATGATGATAAAAAAATCCAAAGAACTAATTGCAGATGAAATATTAGAACACCTATAATTATTGAATGGGTATCATTTGTAGGTCAAAAAGAAAGGAAAAATCAACTAGGGCCAATTGCTAAAGCAGTAACAGGTGCGAGAAGAAGGACGCAAGAAAAATTGGAAAGCCTTAGTGGTAAAACTGTTGTAAGTCTTGGGAAGGGTAAGGGTTGTTTTAGTGGTAGTAGTAGCAGTACAAAAGGCGGAGAGATTTGAGCAACTTTAACCAACATAGAAATAAACTTTGATGTTAAAGAGAAAGATACTATGGAAAAAAAGAACAGCGGAAGTGATGATGTGTTTCTTCCAGAATTTGAACTTAGAGAAAATACTCAGGATATATTTAGGTATAATAATTTAGCAATAACAGCTGATAGGCATCGTGTAAGCTATAGGACAACTGCTGATATCGTGAATGCAGTCTTAAAGGGGATATAGAGGTATTGAGTCAGAAAAGCAATATGTTGGATAGGAAAAAGGTTGAAAGGGAGAGAAAATGTGTTGGCAAACCGATTGTCAAGAATAAAATTAGAAAACTCTAACATTGAATGCATTGGATTCTACGGCAGAAAATCTGATACTAAAAACAAGAAAGCTGATATCTGATGATAAAAACACTATATTATTGTCAGAGAACCAGATAATATTTACAGGACTCATGTTACACCAGATACTGGCAACGCTAAATGTATTACTGCTGAAATAATAGCTTTCATAATTGATTCTAATAGAAAAAAGTCTCTTAAAGCAATTCTTTTGCGATGGGACTCCAGTTAACACTGAAAGAGAGAGTTGGTGGAGTTTTCAGAATGATTGAAAATCTATTTATATATATACTTAATAATACAGCAACAATAACAATATATATATATACTATATATATATATATATATATATATATATATATATATATATGCTCTATATATTTGCTGCTCATATGCTTTATAACTATATACCTGCTGCTATATATGGAAGACAGGTACAGTGGTTAATTTGTTTTTTCATGCAAAATGAACTTCCATTCAGACATGTATTCAGTCAATTGATGGACAAACATCAGGCTCAAAAACATTTAAGGGTATCATTGGGAAAAATATTGGAGAAGATTTAAATAAGCTGGAGATTGTTGAATTTTGAGCTTGCAACAGCACTTACTAAAGAGATCCCAGATATCGTTAAACAACACTGACCAAATCTTATAAATGTGTATTAGTAACATCCAGGAGACTATATCGCCATCGTATCCAAAGAAATCTCCAGAGCACCCTTCATCTGATACCAGGTGGGTGACAGAAGCAAACAAGATCTTACGGTTATACGCCTTCTATATAACTTCCAAGTTAAGCTCTTCAAAATCTAGTAAACTTATAATAATAATGAAAGTTTGGGCACCAGGGTGGTTTTGGATAAAGTCTCATCAAAGGCAACTGATGGAGTACGAAGGAATTTTTGGTAAGTGATGTGCCTACTTAAAAAACGTAGACAAAATCGTAGTGATTATGAGAGCGTGTACTAAACAACTCGTACTTTGCTCATCCTGAGAATATATTGCTTGCTATGCTAGTAGAAAAGAGATAAGAGATTTAGGTATTCAGCTTTTTATTGAAGCAAGAAAAGAGGTATACCACGGCAAAAACTTTTTAGCTACTTTTAAAACACAAAACTTAAATGCAGATGATTATTCAAACATGATGATTGGAAACACGAAACATTTACTGTTATAAAGAACTTAACAAATGCCGATCTTCGAAATATAGTAATTGAGCCATTTAAGACTATTTTGTTTCCATTACACAGGAAGGCAGTAAAACATGCAGTAAATGTAGTAATACAAGCTTCAAAGTGAAAGGATTGGATTATAAGAAGGCAGATAGAGCATATTTTGAATATAATACAGTCCAGAAAAAACTTCTCGAATTCAACTATAAAGGACAATGGACTAATATCTAATTACAGAAATATAAAGAAGGTAGTATACAGCCAATAATACAGCCAACCTTAACCTTAATAACGCTCAACAACATATATGCTTTCAATATACATATAGCAACCAGCTATGGCATGTAATATATATAATAATATAACATCAATAACAACCACGCCATATGCATATATTGCTGTAACACGCTAGCATTATAATAGCATCTGCTTAGTAACTTCAACCTGTCGCTTAGTAGCTAGCAGCAACCTTAATATATATGTGATAATAACATCCATGAATAATAAAAGATCTTCTTGCTCTTTCTTAGCCAACTATATCAACTTATATATATATAATATATACATATAGCAACAATAATAACTATAATAATTACAGTTGTCGCTACCACTCACGGGCAGAGCCCACTTCACAAGGAGGGGAGTGTTATTATTAATATTATTATTATCACTATACATCATATGACTATAACCTTCAATAATAATAATAATAATAATAATAATAATAATAATAATAAAATAATAATAATAATAATAATAATAATAATAATAATAATAATAATAATAATAATAATAATAATAATAATAATAATAATAATAATAATAATAATAATAATAATAATAATAATAATAATAATAATAATAATAATAATTTTATTATTATTATTATTATTCAATGTCGAGTTATTATTATGTATTATTAATAATATTAACCAATATTCACCATATTAAAATTATTGTATTAATGTATGACCAGCCAATATTAATATTTTAATATTAATTATTATTATTCGCTAGACCTATCTAATAATATCATTGTCACTATCATTGGTTAGACTCTTCTAAACAAAAGAAGCTTCCTTCAATTGCCAATCCCTTTTTCGGTATTTACTCAGTTTGTCCTCTTCTTCTTCTTCGTCAATAAATATATATCCGAATCTTGGTTTAACTACATGACTCAAATTCTTGCAATTTCTCTGGATTTATTTCTCTGGTGAGTCTTCTTCATTTCTCTGCAGTGGGGGTCTTCTTCATTTCTCTGCAGTGGGGGACTTCTTCATATCTCTGCAGTGGGGGTCTTCTTCGTCCCTAATAAAGGTTTGATCAGCAATTTTATTCGTATTCTTCTCACGAGGGTCAAGATTGTCAACATTCAATACTTCTACAGAGTTTCCAGTATCTTTATTGCAAGGTCCGACCATTATTATCTAGGAACCATATGTTGAGTAGACCGCTTGTTGTGCCGTGAAAAAAAGTAGAACTTATATATATATATATATATATACTAACCTTCAACATATATGTATATATATAGCAACAACAACTTAACATCTGCTGCTCTCTTTCTGCTCTTTCTTTCTATATATATATATATATAACATTCATACCTCGTACATAAAATTGGAAGGCCGGGAATTTTATTTGTTCATTCTACAATTAAATATTACCATCACTAGATGCGTCTAGTCTTTTCTGATTCCAAATATATATAATATTATTTTGAATATTAAGTAAATATAGATATTACTTAAGAATTAAATTGGTAAAATCATCAAGATCATAGATATCATAACTCAAGATATATTCGTTGGAGAATTTGTTTTATTTGAACCAGTGGCTTTACAGGTAAAATGACCCTATACACCAATTTTCATCAAAACAGATACGTAGTAGTGGGGGAAATTGGTTGATATGTTCTTTAATTCCCCAAAAAAGTAAAAAGTGGGGTGTGCGCAAGAGGGGGTAGGGGGATTATCTTGCATCTCTGGAATTTTAACCCATAACATCAGACAATGAAATGTGACGATCTGTGCACACTGTTGTTTTGTGAATTTAAAAAAGTGTTTCGACCCCTTACCAATCCCCAACCTTATATCATATCATACATATAACAATATAATATATATATATATATATATATATATATATATATAATATATATAACTCAACAATATATATCTGCTACTGTATTTATAACTATATATCTTACTAACAACCTTTATCATATGTATATAATAATATATGCTATATATATATATATAACCTTATATATATATATGAAGAGAATGAATTAAATATATGATAGTAATAAAATTTTATATTTCACACTTTTAGTTTGCACTTAAAAATTTATTTATTCTATTTCGATAAAAAAAAGACCTTTGATATTATAATATTATTTATTTAAAGAAGTAGTTAATTAATATCTGCTATATAAAACGAATCATTCTTTTAAAAGTTTCTAGAACGACCTAAACCAGGGATGGCACGAAAAAAATCAAATAATTTAAATCAACTGATTTTTTTCACTTGATCTTTTTTATATAAAATCATGATTTTTTTTGATTTTTGATGTTTTTGAATTTATTATAATTTTTTTTCCTAAATTACTAATTAATCCTTATTATCACCCAATTAATAATAAGTATATTTCATCTATATAATAAGTAAATTCATAACTGAGGTTTCAATTCATTTTTAATAAAGAAATAAATAAATAAAATTAGGGCACTCAGAAATTATACAGTATATATATAATTTAAATAAGTTAATTAAACTAAATAAAAATTATATTTAATAAACTTATTATCAATTAAGTAATAATTAGTATTATTTAATAATTTTATAAAATATAATAGGTAAAAAAGAATTTGTGCCCAAAAAATCAAAAAAATCACAAAAATCAAAAAAAAAAATAAAAAATCAAAAAATTCAAAAATTGATTTTTTTCTAAAAAATCAAAAAAATCAGCAACCCTGCCTAAAACTGAACAAGAAACTTAACATATTTTGAATAAAAATAAATATAAATTAAAAAAAAAATGAAACTCTCTATCTTCTTAAGAACACATTTAACAACAGTCGAGAACATTTAAATTTTGAACATTAAATTTCACTGTTAAATTTATTTTTAAATATCTTTGGAAACATTCACTTAAAAAGGTCAATTCTAAATTATAAACCTATTAATTATTTTAAAATGTTAACGTAAAACTTAATTTAATTAAAGAATTTTTCAAATTAACTTAATTTTCTAAAGAATGTTATTTAAATTTATTGATTTGCTTCGCATGTATTAATTATTTATGTATTATTATTTCCGTTTTCTTCAGTGATCTTTTACAAAATAGTTTCTGTACGTTTTATTTATTATAATATCAAGAGCTACTATGTGTAAAGAACGCCTGCCAGTAGCATTTAAGTCATAATTAAGAAACACTGAAGTATATATATATAAATATTATATATATATATATATATATATATATATATATATATATATATATAATATATATAATATTATAACAAATAACCAGCAGCCAAACCTTGTATAATAACCCTTCATAACCTTGTAATGTATATGCTATGCTTTCAGCAATAACAGCAACCAGCCAGCCTTATAGCCAACCTTATATATATGTACATAACTATAGACAACACTAGTATATATAGATTATTAACAACCAAAAGCCTTATATATATATATATATATATGTATATATGCTGCTGTATATATATAACCCATAGTATATGTATAGCAATATCTAGCCAATAATAGCAATTGTATGTATGATTGTAAAGATGTAGCCTTGTAATAGCCTGTATGTATATATGTATCATATATATATAATATCATCAACTATAATATATGCTCCAACAATATGCTCAACTGCTATCTTCTTTATCTCATATGTAGCCAATAATACATATATTATGTGTGCCAGCACTAACAACCTTAACCCAGCAACCAATAATAACAACAGCATAACCTTAGCATGATAGCACATGTAGCATAACAGCAGCAACAACTATTTACCATACCATATATAGCCTTATATGTATATGCTCTTTCTCCAGCATGTATAATTATCATAATATATATATGTAATAATAATAATAATATATACTCTATACAAACAATAATATACATATATATAGTATAATATATGATATATATATAGCTATAAGGAAAAACCTTAGATAGAACATTCTGATGCACTACTGTAACCAGTAGCTCGTTCCTTCACGTTTTTAACTGACAGAAAGTACAGTATGGCCAACATGTTTTCGTTCCCACGGTGGAATTGTTGCCCCTTCCCTGGGGCACTACTTTCGTTATTGGTTGCTACACTAGTGGTCATTTTCTAATAGCCAGCATATTTCCTTAAGCATCTCGTCCTGTCTTTAATCGAAACACAGATCTTTGAATACTATTTCAGAAAACCCTACGCTGTTCCCTTTACTTAGTCTGTCCTCATTTTCTTCCAAAAAGGGGATCTTTTTTGTGTGTACAAAGCAATGTTGCCTAATCTAGAGTAACGAATTTATAATCCTTTGGAGTATTTTATCTTAGGCCCCAGTTCTCTTGCCATTTTAAAACCAGATTCATCTGAGATGCTTATTCTTTCTCTGAATTTTTCATATTTGGTATTTTCAATGGCTTTACGGTATATTCAAATCCATCTGGGTGGTGAACTCACCCTTTTAACTTCAGAATACTTTGCCTTATTCTGTTAAACTCTATCTTCCTCTGCGTTTCTATGATCACCTTCTCAGCTATGCTTCTGTTCTATCTCTTTAAATCTATAGCTGGAACTGACCACACCTTCGGAGAGGATTTTTTTTATTTTTTTTAACGATTTTGAAACCTTTTACTAACTCTAGTGCTTTGCAACATTTTCTATTTTGCCACCACTGTTCTTTCACAACAGATAAAGTCATATTAAACCTTGCTATTTATTTTCATTTACATTTTCATTACTACATTTTGTTTTGGCCAAAAATTAATTTCTCCTAAAATTAAGAAGCGAAATTGGTTGAGAAATACAAATAGTTTCTAATCGCTCATTATCAGCGACTAACTATTTATTGTTTCGCTGGTTATTATTTTAACCGATTTATATATATATATATATATATATATGTATATATAAACAACTAACTATATATATAATATATGTAATATATAAATATATATGCCATACATAAAACTATAAATATATCAACAATATATAAACAATATATATAAATATGTATATGAATATATATATATATGCTATCCTGAAAATGGATCAGCCAAAGAGTCACTGAAGGAATTAAGTATATATATATAGCAAACCAACCTTATTGTATATATATATAGCAATAACCAACCAGCCTTATGCTGCTGCTAATGTAGCCAGCCATGTAGCCAGCAGCCCTTGTAGCAACGCCAACCCGCCAGCCGCTGCCTTTCCATGTATGTACCATCTGCCATGTAGCCCATGCTGCAACTGTGCTGCTGTATGCCAGCCAGTATGAAAATTTCAGCAATTACATTCAAGTCAGATATTTTCAGTTTCATTTTCATTTAATCAATTTACAACAATTATGCATTTTCAAAATACAGAAATACATTGATATTCATGTTGTATATTGGTAATACTACATCAGTTGTTTGGGAAATTAAAGTTTATTACTCGCGCACAGTGCAGCTCATAAACTTATAAACATTGTGTTTAACAGGAGTTGCTTCATGAGTCTCCAACAACCAGGTAATATTTTACAGGGTTCAAGTTAAAAGTTTCAGAAAAATCCAAATCGTTTCCCTAAATTTTGAGGAACAAATTATGAAGAGTCAGAGAATTTATAGTACTTCATAATTTTCTTATATATATATATATATATATATATAATATATATATATATAATATAACTTCTATATATATATATATAACCTTATATATATATATATATATATATATATATATATATATATATATATAGCTTATATATATATATATATATATATATTATATATATATATATATATATATATATATATATATATAACTGTATATATATATATATATATATATATATACTTTATATATATATAACTCTTTAATATAACTCTTATATACAATGTAATATATATATATATATATATATATAGCAACCTTATATATATATATATATAATAATATATATAATAATATTATATATAGCAATATATATAAGCAATAATTTTAATAATAACATATATATATATAACTGCTATTTACTATATAAATACTATATTGCCTTATATATATATATATATAGTATATATAATATGTAATATATATAGCAACTAACTAATTTTTTGTGTACAAAGTTTATTTGTTTAGAAAGCTCAAAAAATCTTTGCTGTAAACATGCTATCTCTGCGTCTTGAGTGCGTTGTTACCTGTGTTGATCAACAGTAATTGAAACTATGGTCTTGAATAAGGGTATGAATCCTAAGAGGAGCACAATGCGTTCAGATGGACAATCTTATGGGCGTGTTAGATTATTGAAGAAGAATTGATAAAATGAATGAACGCATTAGCGAGTTGTGCGGTGTGAAGACATGGTCAAATGTGGGAGAGGGAATAAAGGAAGTACATTGAGGATGGTTTGGTCTGGAAAGAATGGATGATAGTCGGTTGGTTAAGCGGATGTATAGTGATGAATGTGCTGGAAATCGACAGGCTGGAGACCGAAGAAAATGGATTCAGTCAGTGAAGGAATGCAAGAAGGAGAGGAAAGTTAGTTTGGCAGGGGAGAAGAAAGGTGCATAATGAGTGAATGAATGGTTTTGTGAGGGGGCTGATTTGCTCACCTGGGGTAAGGGATGAAACCTACATTGACAGAGATACCAAGTGGTCCTTCCTTGGTCCCGTGAAACTCATAGATTGAGATTTTTTTAACTGCGGCGAGTTTCTCACT
>JABUQX010029100.1:25000-27500 GCA_015478945.1 Trachelipus rathkii
TGACCCTCCCTATGTTGTAATTGATCCATTGATCTATTGAATCTATTGATCTATTGATCTATTGACTATTGATTCAAGGTCATATTTTTGTTAATATACACATAAAACTTTTTATTTATTTTTGTTTTTGTTTTCTTTAAACATAATGTTTTTACTAAAAAAATTTTATTCTTTTTATGTTTATGAACTTAAAAAAATTTGCATAATTTAAAATACCTTAAAGCAAGTAATCAGTAATCAGTAAAATCAAACTGCCCCTTCATAACCCTCATGTCCCATCCATGATCTAATGAGCTTTATCTATTGATCTATTGATTCTATTGATTCAAGTCATATTTTTGTATAATATAACACAACAACTTTTAATTTATTTTTTGTTTGTTTTCTTTAAACATTATGTTTTTTTACTATAAAAATGTATTATTTTGTTTTATTTGCCTTTAACATTTTGTTTTTACTAAATTTATTCTTTATGTTTATAACTTTAAAAAATTTGCATTTTTACATACCTTAAAGGCAGTAAATCAGTAAATCAGTAAATCAACTGCTCCCATACCCCTTCTATTGATCTATGAATCTATTGATCTATTGAATCTATTGATCTATTGATCTATTGATTCAAATCATAATTTTGTATAATATAACACCATAAATTATTTATTTATTTTTGTTTTGTTTCCTTTAAACATTTTGTTTTTACTAAAAAATTAATTCTTTTTATGTTTATAACTTAAAAAAATTTGCATTTTTTTACATACCTTAATCAGTAAATCAGTAAACAGTAAATCAGTAAATCAAACTATCATCCAACTACCCTCCTACTTTTCCATGATCTATTGATCTATTGACCTATTGAGCTATTGATCTATGGATCTATTGATTCAAGTCATATTTTGTAAAACATTTTTAAAAACTTTTATTTTATTTTGTTTATAACTTTAAAATTATGTTTTTTTACTATAAAAATTTATTTATTTTGTTTTATTTGCTTTTAAAAGCATTTTGTTTTTAAACTAAAATTTAACACTTTGCGTTAATTAATTTAAATAAAGATCCATTTTTACATACTTAAAGCAGTAAATCAGTAATAAGATCGTAAGCAGTAAATCAGTAAAATCGTAAATCAAACTACCCATTCAGCCCTCCTATTGATCTATGAATCTATTGATCTATTGATCTATTGATCTATTGATCTATTGATTCAAATCATATTTTTGTATAACATAACCAAAAACTTTATTTATTTTGTTTTGTTTTCTTTAAACATTTTGTTTTACTTTTATAAAAATTTAATTTATTTTGTTTTATTTTTACTATAAAAATTTATTATTTTGTTTTATTTTGCTTTATAACTTTTGTTTTTTACTAAAAAATTTTATTATTCTTTATGTTTATAACTTAAAAAATTTGCAATATTTTACATACGCTTAAAGCAGTAAATAGTTAAATCAGTAATCAAACTGACCTCATACCCCCTACACTTCACTGATCTATTGATCTATTGGATTTCATGTCATGTTTTGGTATAACATATCTCAAAAGGCTTTATGTTATTTTTGCTTATTCCTGTTTGAAACATTTTGTTTTACTAAAAATTTATTCCTTTTTATGTTTATACTTAAAAATTTGGCATTTTTACATCACCTTAATGCAGTAATCAGTTAAATCAAATGCCTTCCAGCCATTCCCCCCCCCCCCTTCCTATCCTTCCATGATCTATTGATCCTATTGATCTATTGATCTATTGATCTATTGTATCTATTGATCTATTGATTCAAGTCATATTTTGTATAACATATCCAAAAACTTTTATTTATTTTGTTGTTTTTTTTTTTTAAACATTATGTTTTTACTATAAAAAATTTATTTTATTTTGTTTTATTTTTACTATTGGATTCGGAGATTTAGTTTTATTTGCTTTATAAAACATTTTGTTTTACTAAAATTTATTCTTTTTATGTTTATAATTAAAACATTTGCATTTTTTACATAACTTACAAGCAGTCAATCAGTTAAATCAGTAAATCAACTGCACCTTCCATACCCCCTACACTTCCATGATCTATTGATCTAATGATTTAAGTCATATTTTGTATAGCATAACACAAAAACTTTTATTTATTTTTGCTTATTCTGTTTTGAAAACATTTGTTTTAACTAAAAATTTTTATTTTTTTAGATTTATTATTACTTAAAAAATTTGCATTTTTACATACCTTAATGCAGTAAATCATCAGTAATCAAACTGCCCTCCATACCCTCCTACCCAATTGTGATCTATTGATCTATTGGCTATTGATCTATTGATCTATTTGATAAAGTCATATTTTGTATAATATAAAAAAAAAAACTTTTAATTTTTATTTTTGTTTTGTTTCTTTAAAATTATGTTTTAACTATACAAGTTTATTTATTTTGTTTTTATTTTTACTATAAAAATTTATTTATTTTGTTTTAATTTGCTTTAAACATTTTGTTTTTACTAAAAAATTTATTCTTT
>JABUQX010029100.1:32500-40963 GCA_015478945.1 Trachelipus rathkii
GTTATGTTATACAAAACATGACATGAATCAATAGATCAATAGATCAATAGATCAATAGATCAATAGATCATGGAAGGGTATGGAGGGTAGTTTGATTTACTGATTTACTGATTTACTGCTTTAAGGTATGTAAAAATGCAAATTTTTTAAGTTATAAACATAAAAAGAATAAATTTTTTAGTAAAAACAAAATGTTTAAAGCAAATAAAACAAAATAAATAAATTTTTATAGTAAAAATAAAACAAAATAAATAAATTTTTATAGTAAAAACATAATGTTTAAAGAAAACAAAACAAAATAAATAAAAGTTTTTGTGTTATATTATACAAAAATATGACTTTAATCAATAGATCAATAGATCAATAGCTCAATAGATCAATAGATCACGAATGGGTAGGAGGGTATGGAGGGCAGTTTGATTTACTGATTTACTGCATTAAGGTATGTAAAAATGCAAATTTTTTAAGTTATAAACATAAAAAGAATAAATTTTTTAGTTAAAACAAAATGTTTCAAACAGAATAAGCAAAAATAAATAAAAGTTTTTGTGTTATGCTATACAAAACATGACATGAATCATTAGATCAATAGATCATGGAAGTGTAGGGGGTATGAAGGTCAGTTTGATTTACTGATTTACTGATTTACTGCTTTAAGGTATGTAAAAATGGCAATTTTTTAGTTAATAAATCATAAAGAAATAAATCTTTTAGTAAACAAAATGTATATAGGAATAAAAACTAAATAAATAAATTTTTATAGTAAAAATAAAACAAAATAAATAAATTTTTATAGTAAAAACATAATGTTTAAAGAAAACAAAACAAAATAAATAAAAGTTTTTGAGATATGTTATACAAATATGACTTGAATCATAGATCTAATAGATCAACCTACGATCAATAGACTCCAACTAGATCACACTAGATCATACGGACCGGATATGAAACAGGCTTGGCCTGGACGCGCCAGCTTTCTGATTTACTACGCATCTCTGATTTACTCAGCCATTAAGCCGTACCTCCTAAATGACACCAACTTTCTTTAGATTATCCCACCACACAATACACAAACACGCATAACTTTTTTAAGTATAAACCCAGATCAGGATGATTATCAGGTTCATCACATACATAAAGCTTTTGTAGAAAGTGAGTATAGCAACATTTGTGGGAAAAAGTATGGTAAATTAGATGCATCCGGGAATGAATGTAAGCCGTATGACGTCCGCTCCTTCACTTATGATCTACACTGATCTATACCTCTCCCTTTACGGTTGCTATACGCTATGCAACATCTTTCTCTTAAGTCTATCACCAAAACTCAACAACAGAATCACACACATTATCTTCTAGTAAAACCAAACCTGTATAAAGACAAACTAAACCACTCAACATAAATAAATTTTTATAGTAAACAATAACACACAAAATACCCTAATCACAACTTCTTCTCTACGTCAAACCCACAAAAAATGCCTTTAACAGACACACACAACAACAACTAAACTAAACCAGTTTTCTGTCTGTTTATGTCTCATACACCCCCCCCACTACATCAAAATATCGCATTCTTGACTAAAACTACGCAACTCAATACGATCACATCAGACACCTAACCCCCCTACGCATCACTACGACTCATCGCGATGGCCGATAGACGAGGGTGGAATGGCGTAGCTCATTGCACTTCTTTACTTAGACTCCCTAATACATACGCATCTTACTCGACATTACATCGATCTTTACTCTGATCTTTACTGCTTTACAGGTATCGTCACACACATCCGCCCCAACAACTCTCTCTTTAAGCTTTCTTTAAACATACCAAAAGCTATTACAAAATTTCTCTAGCTAAAAAACAAATGCTTTAAGCAAATAAACCACACAAAACTCACAATAACATTATTTATAAGTAACACAAAACATAATGTTTAAAGTTATAAACAAAATAAATAAAAGTTTTTCGAGATATGTTATACAAAATAATGACTTGAATCAATAAGATCAATGAGATCAATACTCAATAGGTCCATAGATCAATAGATCATCGAAAAGGGGGGGGGGGGAGGTGTCACGGAAGGCTGAGGAGGGTAGTTTTGATTTACTGATTTACTGTTTTACTGATTTAAAAGGTAAGTAAAAATGCAACACATTTTTTTAACGCTACTACTAAACACCCATAAAAGAACTCAATCTTTTCTAGTAAACCCAACAAACTCGTTTAACAGAAACACACAACAACAATATAATATAAACAGCCTTTCTGCTCGCCCCTTATACCCCCACCATTCATACCCCCCCCACACCACCCCCAAACATCATACATCTTGACATACAAATAATCAATACGACTAACCACTTAGATCAATCACAGATAACTAGCTATCCGCGCATCGGCGCTACGGCACGCGCGCATCGCGCAGACGCCAGTTTGCCTCTTATCCGCATCTCTCACCTGCATTTCATCCACACTCGCAATATCTACCAGCCGTATCCTAACACAATCCCGCATATTTTTGTTCATACAACAAAATAAAACGAATCACAACTCTTTTTAGTAAACAAAATGATTTTCCCAACGCAAATAAAACAAATATATCAATTTTTTCATACCGTACCCACAACATCAATTTTTAAATACAGACAAACCACAAAATAAATCAAAGTTTATGTGCTTATCACTTAATTACCAACAATTATCGCATTGAAATAAAACATTAGATCACTACGATCAACTCCAGACATCATAGCTCAATATGATCTCGGATGAGGTAGACGCCCCAGCGGCTTTCCGAAGCGAGCCAGTTCTGAGGCGATCACTGCACCGAATTCACCAAGTCCGATAACCGCTTTAAGGTATGTAAATATGCAAATTTTTTTAAGTTATAAACATAAAAAGAATAAAATTTTTAGTAAAAACATAATGTTTAAAGAAAACAAAACAAAAATAAATAAAAGTTTTTGTGTTATATTATACAAAAATATGACTTGAATCAATAGATCAATAGATTAATAGATCAATGGTATGAGGGTATGAGCCGGGCCGTTTGATTACTGATTTACTGATTTACTGATTTACTGCTTTTAGGGTTGTAAATATGCAAATTTTTTAAGTTATAAACATGAAAAGAATAAATTTTTAGTAAAAACAAAATGTTTAAAGAAAACAAAACAAAAATAAATAAAAGTTTTTGTGTTATGTTATACAAAATATGACTTGAATCAATAGATCAATAGATCAATAGATCAATAGATCATGGAAGGATGGGAGGGTGATTTGATTTACTGATTTACTGATTTACTGATTTAGGGTATGTAAAAATGCAAATTTTTTACGTTATAAACATGAAAAGAATAAATTTTTAGTAAAAACAAAATGTTTTAAGCAAATAAATAAAACAAATAAAAATATATAAAAAAATAAAAAAATTAAAAAAAGTTAAAAATAAAAAGGAATTAAAATAAAAAATTAAACACAAAGTATAAATGAAAAAAAAAAAAAAAAAAAAAAAAAATAGTTAAAAAAAAAAAAAAAAAAAAAAAAAAAAAAAAAAAAAAAAAAAAAAAAAAAAAAAAAATTAAGCACAAAGTATAAATGTAAAATAAAAACATAAAAAAAGCAAACAATATATGCATGTTTCAATTTAAGGAAAAAAAAATTATATTAGTTAGCGTTTATAAAAAGAAAATGAGATTTGAAAATATAAATGTCAGTCTTGAACATTTAGAAAGACGGGTTATCTTTGCAAGATGCAATGCAATTGACGATATGTACATGATAGAACAGAATCAGTTATGTGAACAGTAATAATATTGTATTATTAAACGAATGTTTACTAACTAGGCACCGCACCGGCTCCAGCACCGGTGGCCGATGTCCAACTCCTCTGATTCCGACCCCGATTCTTATCAGAATCCGACTCTGACAATCCTTTCTCCAAATTTCAACCTTCTACGAACATTCGATTTTTTAGGGGGGAGGCGTCCCCTCCGGGGTGAGCACGGGGACGTAACCTCGTCTACGATGAGGTTACGTCACCCTTATACGGGGAGCCAAGTTTGAAGAAGACAAGTCAACTAGAACTTATCTAAATTGAGTGGTGAAGAAAAGTGTGGGTTATAAGACTTATTCCTAGCCCTTCTTAAATTCAAATATTGGCCAACCTGACCTTAAAATTGGTCTCACCACCCTTAGGAACCCTTAATTTGACCATTCAAAAGTGTAAAACTTAGTAATTTCAGAGAAAGTCCAAGGCATGTCGGCATTTGACTTGGATTCCCTGCTTCATTAGACTCACCGATCTCTGAATCGACTTCCCCGACTTAAGAAACCCATAACTTAACACCTCAAACGTCAAAATCTGACAACCTTACGAAATTCCAAGTCATGTCGGCATTTAACTTGAATTTCCTGTTCCAAACGCCTCACGTACCTCAAAAACGGCTTCCCCGACCCCAAAAACCCATAGATAGACACCTCAAACGTCAAAATCTATCGACTTTACAAAATTTCAAGTCATGTCGGCTATTGACTTGGTTTGACCGGTTCCAGAACCTCAGAAAACGCATCACCGACCTCGAAAACCCCCAATTTGACGCTTCAAGCGTTAAAAACGCTTGAAATCTCGAAAAACGCGGGAACTTGCGGTAAAAACGCGTCGATCGAAGGCTCCGGCTCCGGCTCCGGCTCCGGCTCCGGCTCCGAAATAAAAATCTACGGTAAAAAAAAAATACAATCGTACCTGAAAAAATAATAAAAATATTACCAGCATTCCAGATTTCCAGGCTTCTGGAATCCGTCATCTGCTGGAGCATCTGCTGATCTTGCCACATATACTACTATATATATATATATACTATATATATATATATAAATTTGTGTGTGTCCTATATATATTATATATATATATATATATATATATATATATATATATATATATATATATATATATACTATATATTATATAATATCTAAAAGTGTAATATAGAAAATATTTATTAACAAAGAGGATAGCCCAAATAAGGATATAACGATATAAGATTTATCCTTAAATATATATACGTATATTATATATATATAATATATATATATATATATATTATATATTTATATATATATATATATATATATATATGATATATAGTATATAATAGTATATATATATATATATATATATTATATATATATAAAATTAAAATTAAAATTAATTAAAATATATATATATCTATATATATTATAGTATAATATTTATATATATATACCAAAAAAAATAATAATATATATATAATATTATATATAATATATATATATATTTAATATTATATATATATAATTATATATATATATATATATATATTATATATATTATATATATATATATTATCACAGATGAATTATTTCTACTATATATCTATATATATATATATATATATATATATATATATATTATATATATAATAATATATATATATATATATATATATATATATATATATATTATATATATATATATTATATATATCTATATATAAATATATATATATATATATCATCACCCTCAATTATAATTTATAAAAAAAATTAAAATTTATATTTATGTTAATTACTTTGTCAAAATTTGCGTAAGCAAAAATTTTTAACATAATTTCAAACGAAATTCATGTAAACCCATCTTGTTGAGATACTCAATTAATCCAAAATAAATAGAAGACTAAATTAAAGATACTCTCTCCTCGAACCCCTCTCCAAACTTTCAAATTATAAGAAAACGACGGCTTTCAGCATGGAAGTCAAAATTCAGGAAAAAGGGCCGCCTCCGAATCTCGATCGTCAAGAATTCCGAAAAGAAGAATTCGACAAGGGAGTCAAATTCAAGGAAAGGCCGTGACAGCTCATTCAACGTATAAAGAAAAGAGTATATCAACTGTCGGGCAAACTTTTATTACCTTTATGCTGCTGAATAAATACACCATTTAAAATAAGGATTTTTAAATTTCCATCATTATTTTATATAGTGCCTTGCTCTTAAAAGAAGCCACCAATTAAGCAAGTTTTGCCCTATATAATTGGTGACAGCGGAGTTGTTCAATAGAAGAACAAGAAAAACACCCAGTAACTTTAATCAGTCCTTCAAAACTTTCAACACAATGACGGACAACGAGGAATCGGACACTGCTGCTTTGGCTCAGGTAAGGATTAAAGTTCCTGTATTTTTAGAGGCTGCCGTTTCTTCCTGGTTTCACATTTTAGAGGCCCAATTTTTCTTTGCTAAAATTACTTCGGAACAAACTCGTTTTTATCACACTCTTTCTAATCTTCCTGCAGAAGTTGTTTCTAGCATTTCTCCTTCTGAACTCGAGAATAAAAATTATTCTTCCCTTAAGGAATCTATCATTTCCCTATTCGAACAGAGCAAAACAGAAATGTTCTGTGTTCAGGAGCTACTGTCCAAACAACCTTTTACTGGTAGACCGTCTGCGTATCTTCGCAACATTTTAAATTTAACTTCTAAATCAAATGTCAGTGAATATATCGTTCGTCTTCGTTTCCTTGAAGCTCTTCATATCTCTATTCGTACTATTGTAGCCGCCCAAACGTCTTTCTCATTGGAACAATTAGGCGCATTAGCCAACGATCTTTTGCCATTTGCCAATGATCCTTCGTCTCAAACTGCAGCGAGCTAAGCTCTTGTAGTTACAAATCCTGTTAACAATTTTCATAAAGCTTCTACCTTGAATCTTCTATTCTGTCGTAATTTATTTCATCATTACTCCATCTGTCACAATTGTGACCAGTATTTCCTAATGGGTACAGATGATTTTATTTGCGGGTATCTAGCCTGAACTTGTGTTTGGGGAAATCGTGAGTGCACTGATCAAAATTTTGTAAATAATAGTCTTAAAAAGCAATTTATAAATCTAAAAGCAGAATTAATTATTATAAAACAAATATTTGTTCCGGTATGTTATGCATATTAAAAACCAAATACCGTACACTTTTATTTTACGTACAATCACTGCGGTGATGACGTCATCCTTTACATATTCCAGAAGAGAAGCACTCTCGCTTTCGTTGCATATATTTATAATGGAAAAAATAGCGATAAAAAACTGCTGTATTTCACTTACTAAATGTCCTATCGATTTGTGACTGGCTCCAGAGTTAGGTATGGTGCTTGATAATGTACCATTGAAAGGATTTTTCTATAATATCTTTGGTTTTTGAGTTATTCAAAAATTGGTCAATTTCCACTGGATTTCAAATTTGACCTCAAATTCTTGTAAGGTACCCCAAGTTGTACGATTATATAAAATTTCGTCGAAAAGTATTAAATATTAACTAAAATAATCAACTTGGAAAAAAAGCGATTAATTTTGACTAGAAAAATTAAGCCTTCAAAGTGCTTGGCTCGTAGGAGTAAAGTACCAGTTTAAAGTGGGCTACACCTTTGATAACCACACTACCTTGTCCATTTATGTTTAAATAATTAAAGTTTCAAGTATGAAACCACTAGGTCAACTGTAACCACTAAAAAGTTGAAATAGGGGTTGGAGCTCCCCTTTCATTTTTGGTGAATCTTACCACCATTTTTTCTTAGTTAAATTTCGTGAAAAAATTATGTATATTTCAATATACTATATATATATACTTATATATTGTATATATATATATATATATTATAGTATATAGTTATATTTATATATATATATATAATATATATATACTATATATATGATATATATATATATATATAATATATATATATATAGTATATATATATATATATATATATATATATATATATATATATATATATATATATATATATATTATATATATATATTAATTATATATTATATATATATATATATATATAATATATATATAATATATTATATATTTATATATATCTAATATATATATATATATATATATATATATATATAATATATATTGCAACTTTTTTATAAAGCCGCTCCAGCGATGGGTCAGACGCCTCTAGCGGGCCAGCACTCCTGTGAAATCTTCCACAGCTCAAATATTATATATAATATATATATTATTATAATATTATATATATATTATATAATATATATATATATAATATATTATATTATATATATATATATATACTATATATATTATATATATATATATATATATAATATATATATATATATATATTATATATTTTATATATATATAATATATATTATATATATATATATATATATATATATTTATATATATATATATATATATATATAATATATATATATTTGTTTTGTGCAATCCTCTCTATAATCATTTTATATATATATATTTATATATATATATATATATATATATAATTATATATATATATATATATTATATATATATAATTTAATATAATTAATTAAAAAATAATAATATAATAATATATTTAAAAATTATATATATATTATATATACTATATA
>JABUQX010029101.1:0-25597 GCA_015478945.1 Trachelipus rathkii
CCATATTGATATATCGTCCTCTCCTCATCTATTAACACTATATAGTATATATATAACCTACCTACTAATTGGTCTTTCAACACTATTATTATATTTAACCTTGACATATGACCGATATAACAATCTCACGGGAATGAGGGTAAGTAAAGTACATTCCCTATATTGGCAGTGATATTTCCCACACTAGTGAGAACTTCAAAACTGACTACCACTGGTCTGTGGACACGGGTCAAGGTTACAAAACCTGGCTATCCTATGTATGAGTATCAAGAGTAATGCTATCTATGAGCAATATCCTCGCCGAAGTATCACGCTCACAAGGGAAATAGCTTCAACCCTAATTATCGAGTTGGTATCAGGGTCTATGCTAAGTTAAAATATTATGTATGTGAAACCATATATTGAGTGGTAATGGGTCGCAGAACTTAATATCGATATATGGCGTTGTGGGTTCAATGTAAGCGTCGTTCTCACCTAAGGATGTGTAAAAGAACTAACCGAGACACCTAGAGTAGACGTATAATATCAATTCCCTCTGGGTCTCTTGGGCCCTCTAACGTGGACGGAACGGGGGGGACTTTGTCTGGGTACTAGGAGCAGACCAGGGCTGCATATGTCGCCACCTATATAAGAGGACTTTTTGAAGTTGTGTGAGAGCTACTGCGCCAGTTTTGATGCGGAGAGTTGCTTCACGACTCGAGTGGAGGGGGAACATGGCGCAGGAGCGCAGACAGACTGCTCGTTCGGAGCCTACTGTACTGAGTAAGACGCGACACCCGACTCTACGAGATACTCAGGGTTAGCGTACGCGCTCCCTCACTATGTAGGTTCGGAATTGAGTTGTGTTAAAAAAATATCATAAAACACGTCTACACTATGAGAGGTAGTTAGGTACGACTCGAGGACGAGATGTGCTCTAAGAATAGAGACATCTGAGCATAAACATATAGAGGGGTAAACCCTAAAAAATTTATTAAAGTTTTATAGATATGTCGTAAAGATAATGAAGCAAGGAAAAACAATTTATTTACGGTGTACTGCATGAACGAGCTCAATTTATTCTAAACGAAATCTAATGAGTTCTGAGTAAAGGAGAGATTAGCGTTAATTCGGGGATAAATATATAGAGAAAGTAATACTAGCTAAGGAATGTGATCTTTTCACTTGATATGGCGGAATCAGTGTATGTAATTGGGCAATTGAACTCAAGTGGTACGGGTCAATCGATGTTAGACCTGAGTTTCACTGTGGAAACTGTAATATGGCAATGCGTGATGGGTATAAATATGTATCATATACATAATAACATGGTAAATTCCTCACGATCATTACTATTAGAATATAACGGAAAGTGCTAATAAGTCTATAAATAATATTGCTGAAAGAAGTTCCTATCCAAATGCGCTGTACCTTGTTTCAGGCGTACTTGGATATAACTTTATAGAAAATAGAAATAGCTAATGAACGCCATTCGTTATCGAGATGAAGAATGAGGAGTATGAAGCGAGGAGGACGCAAGAGCAGAAGAGAGCGTTCACCAAGTCGCCGTACAGATCATCGAAGAGACTGTACTCGAGATGTCAATTGAGACTCTCAGACCGAGGACATAGTCGTCGCGAGCATATGGCTATTAAGACGGTATTTATCGTGATAGTGTGCAAGGACTACTTAGCATGCTCTGAACTGGAGATTCACTAGTTGCTCGTAGTGCGGAGCCACCATCTCAACGTCGACCACGAACTAGCAGAACCTTTACGTGGATGCCTTAAGAAGTGCGTGAGAGGGAGGAGATTTTAGCGAGCGACGGTTATGAAACGATGGAAGATGTCACCATCCCCTAAAAAAGAGAAGTGAACGCTGTTTTTAACAGGCTTCGGAAATCACGAAATGGTGCCACACGATCCTCAAGAGGACGAATACCGTCGGCAGAGATTGTATGTCCGAGAAAGGTTAGGGATGAAACTCCGAATTCACATTTGGAAGAGTTGACACATAGACCAAATTCACTTAGTCTGGAAAAAACTTGCCTGAGATGTGAAGTGTGCTCTTCTGGAGAAGCACTGGCAATCAATAAGTCGTCTATGTAGGCGAAAACGAAGGGTAAACCGCGTAATACTGAGTCTAGAAGACGTTGGAATGATTGACTAGCATTTCGTAAACCGAATGGCGTTCGAAGAAATTCGTAAAGGCCGAAAGGAGTGATAATGGCAGTCTTATGAATGTCGTCCGGATTGACGGGAATTTGAAAAAATGCGGAAATTAAGTCAATTTTTGAGAAGATGGTACAACCAGAGAGATGGGATGTGAAATCCTGTAAATGAGGTACATTATAACGGTCCGGGCGGGTGATTGCATTTAGGCAGCGATAATCGCCGGTCGGGCGATAGTCCCCATTGGGTTTTAGTACCATATGTAATGGAGAGGCATAGTCAGACTTTGAAGGTCGGATGATGCCCTTCTCTAAGAGAGATTCAAATTCTAGCTTCGCAGCTTTGAGTTTATCTGGTGCAAGACGTCGTGCGTGAGAGAATGGAGGTCTGCCGGAAGTTTCAATGTGATGAACAACATTATGTTTCACAGGAGGGAACTTGGAGACTGGAGAAAGAAGTTCAGGAAAATCGGTAATTAATAATGATTCAAAAATATTATTAGATGGAGAAAGATGTATGCCACTGATGGAAGCAGACGCACGAATACAAGCGGATGAGAAATGTGTCTCAAAATCAATGATGCGGTTGTGGTTCATGTCTACAAGAAGGTTAAAGTGAGACAGAAAGTCGGCACCTATTATTGGTAAAGTGACGTCGGCTATCGTGAAGTCCCATATAAAGTCACGACGGAATGAGAGCGTTAAATGGAGTCGTTTGGTACCATAAGTGTTGATGGTGGTGCCGTTGGCGGCGCGTAAAGAGCCCGATGCTTCTGGAGCATGAGTTTTCCCGAGGATGGAACGTGGTACAGCTGAGATTGAGCTCCCACTATCTACGAGGTAAGATAGTTTGGTGGAGGGATCGTAAACACAAAGTAAGTTAGACGCTTTTGAAACCACCCCGAGCGTGTTTACGGAGTGGTGTTTGAGTTTAAATTCCCGAAAGTGCAAGGCTTAAGACATGACCGTGTTTGATCTCCAAAACGCTGATGATTTCTACAAATACCCTGTTGGTTATGTGACGGAAACTGAACCAAGGCCTGAGAAGTAACAGGAGAAGAGGCGAACTGACGCGAAGGAGTAGGTGAGCGACGATATGAACGTCGTTGCATAGTAGGAGAGGAGATATGACCGTAATTGTAAGCAGAATAATTATTTGAAGCATTGGGGGGAGGCTGGGGGTATGAAGGATTGGGACTGGGGGTATGAAGGGGGTTGCGAATAAGGATGAGGAGAGGACTGAGGATACTGTTGAGGTTGAGGATAATGTTGTTGTTGAGGATATTGTTGTTGAGGATAAGGATATTGTTGTTGAGGATAAGGAGGGGAAGGAGGAGGGGGGGAAGGAGCAGTGGAACGCGTTTCCAAAGCTCGCATTCTAGTAGTTAAATCCATGATGGTGTTCTGCAACACCTGTAGTTGTGATACAATGTAAGAATTTTCTGTGTGCGACGGGTGTCGAAGTGCATTGACTGACTCACTCACATGCGAAAGTGACGCTGGTGTTAAGTTATTATTAGTGGTGGGATCCGTGATATGCGAAACTTGTGAAGGTATGTCTGCTGTCGTAAGAGGTTTCGCTTTGCAAATTCTGTCAGCAAAAGTAGCTAGTTCTTGTAGTGAACAATTAGGATCGACAGTAGCTAAACGCAATTGCATCTCTGCAGGAAGTTTCTGTAGGAAGAGATGGCGTACAATATGTATACAATTACCTACGGGAGGGCCGTCGAGAAGATTGAGCATATCAGATAACAGAACTGATGGCAAACGATCACCAAGAGAGCCTCCAGTTAGAAGTTTTTTTACTTTTTCAGCGTCGGTTTCTCCCAGCCGGTTTAAAAGTTCGGTTTTAAGTTGGGTGTAGGGTTGGTTGTGAGAATGCAAGGAGGGTAAAACATCCTTTAGGCGCTGTAAAACAGGAACAGGCAAAATGTTTAAAAGAGCTCTAAAGCGTGCAAGCTCATTGGTGGATTCGAGCTGGAGCTCGAGCAGCGTAAATGTGAGATCCAAATCGTTGTTAACAAACTTACCAGTATATACACCAGATGATTCCCTGTCTGGAGCAGGCTGTTGTGATATCACATTTATATTTTCAGTATTTGCAGCGTCAGGAGGGGACATGATTACGAGTATCAATAATATAAAATTGTAAAAAAAATTTTGAAAACAATATTACGAGACAAAAATATGCTTAAGATGCGATTTGCACACGCTAAATATGATAAAAATAATGGTCAGAGACCAAATAACACACTAAATACTACAAAAAGGTATACAAAGGATGAGAAAAATATATAAGCGGCGCTTGTACGGGCCAAAATGGTTTAAAAAAATAGTAATTTAAAATTGAAAATGCAGGAATTCGACCTGTTAAAAATTTTAAAATTGTTCCGTAAAATAGATTAATTTTTTTTTTAATATTATGAAATTAAACTTCTGCTTCAGGATGTGGATCCGTGTGTGTCCTTGTGGTTGTAGAAATGCCGGGATAGACGACGGCAAAACTCCAGGGGCATCAAACCAGGGGGTACCACTCCAGGGGGCACCAATGTTACGTTGGGCGTAACGGAAGAATCAGAAGGCTTGAATTAATGATACAACTTTGGTCAGAGGTCAGAATCTATTTTGACAGAACAATATACATAATTAATAATAATAAAAAATAATAATAAAATAATATATAATAATAAAATAACAATAAAAAAAATAATAATAATAATAATAATAATAATAATAATAATAATAATAATAATTACATTGTGGAAAATAAATATTAAAGTTATGCATGAGAATTCAGTTTTCTGTTTATATTTGACATTTTGTTTTAAGGGAAACTATTACATAAAATATATAAAATTTTGAACATAGGTCTTTTAGAGTAGGCAATAATTTATAAAAAAGGTTATTTAATTGTAAATAAATATAATGTATAATAAAGATTATTTTATATGGAATGTTTTTCACTAATATAAGCATGCAGCACAAAATAGAATTATTTAGATACACGAGATTCAATATGATACACAAGAGCTAGGTTTAGCAATTAACGTACCTTGCTAACAATCGAGGGGAAAAATGTTGTAACGAAAGTTTCAATAGCACAAAATAATATAAAAGAAGTCAGCGGTGCTTCATAAACAAATGTGAAAAGGATTTGGTAAACTGTTTCTGAGATTACACTGAGCTTGGCAGTTTTTCACGAAAGAATTGAAAAGCTTCTTGAGGAGAAATGGCGGCTGTTGTTCTATCGAAGAAAACGAGATTTTCTGATCACGTGACGAGGAAGACGACAATAATGAAAAAGGAGAAAGCGGAAGGTAATATGGCTCCCCCCCGAACAGCGGAGCGTCGAGAGGGATTAAGGTGAAAATCGGACCACTGGACGTAATGTTCGTCCATAACGCGATGTGGAACGAGGTTGACAAGATGATAAGGTTTGAGTTCGAATAGGTTCCGGAGTCGGAGGAGGAATCGGTATTGGAGCAGGAGGCGGAGATGTCGTAGCGCGGGGCGCTGAAGTAGCTGGCGAAGGAGTGACAATAGCTGAGGGAGTTGGCAAAGGTTCAGGTGGAGAACAAGTTGATGTAAAAGGCAGTATGGGCATAAAGTCGATATTATCTTGCGAAGTAGAGGTAGATGGAGCGGGTGCAGAAGGTGGAGAAAGAGTGGTGGAAGAAGCGGGATCATGTTCGAAATAAGCCGGTTTGATCCTATCAACGGAGATATTTTCTGCTTTGCTCCCCTTCTGTAAGGTGAAGTACTTTCGGTAGCGTTTTAATACAAGGAAAGGTCCGTCGTAGCGGGCCTGCAACGGACTACGGTGTGAGTCATGCCGAATTAATACGTGAGAGCAAGTCTCCAAATCCGCAGGCATGTAAGTTGGACGGGGAGGATGACGTGGCAAAGATGGCTTCCATGCCTCAGTACACTGACGAAGGCGAGCCAGGAAGGTGTGCTGGTTCGTAGTTTTTGGAGAAGGAAGGATAAACTCACCAGGTATTCGTATGGTAGAGCCGTAAACGAGCTCAGCAGTTGAGCATTTGAGGTCTTCTTTGTACGAAGTTCTGATACCGAGTAGGACAAGAGGGAGAGTTTCGGACCAATTGTCCGGTGTTCCATGGGCCATAAGAGAAGCTTTCAGCTGCCGGTGGAAACGTTCTATGAGGCCTTGAGCTTGCGGGTGATAGCTGCAAGAGCGAAGGCGCTTAGAGCCGATTAAGGTCATGATGTCCTTCCAAAGGTGAGACTCAAACTGCCTACCCTGGTCTGTGGACACGGTCGAAGGTGTACCAAACCTGGCTATCCAGTTGTACAAGAATGCCTGAGCAATAGTCTCGCTGGAAGTATCACGCAAGGGAATGGCTTCTACCCATCGAGTGTATCGGTCTATGCAGGTTAAAATATGTGTGAAACCATTTGAGGGTGGTAATGGGCCGACTATATCAATATGCACTTGGTCAAAGCGCTCACCAGGGGGAAGAAACTGCTGAAGAGGAGCGATCGTGTGCCTGTGCACTTTGGACTTTTGACAGTTGAGACACTGCGTTGTCCACAGTTTAACATCCTTTAGTAGGGATGGCCAGACGAAATGCTTGCCTATTTTAACTTGACTACCTTTTACCCCTGGGTGCGACACATCGTGAATGGTGTGAAAAACCTTTCTGCGCATGGGGGTTGGTACGACTGGACGAGGATGTGCTGAAGAGACATCGCATAACAAAGGGGGAAAACCAAAAATTTCTACAGTTTGAATGTCGTAAGAAGAAGCACTAGGAAAAACAATCTCTTCGAGTTGCTGCAGACGAGCCATTTCAACGAAATCAATGTCTGGTAAAGGAGAGATAGCGTTAATTCGGGATAGAGCATCGGCAGGAATGTTGTCTTTTCCTTTTATATGGCGGATATCAGTTGTGAATTGGGCAATGAACTCAAGGTGGCGGGCTTCACGTGGTGACTGTTTCACTGTGGAAGCTGTAATGGCATGCGTGATGGGTAAATGATCAGTTACAACATGGAATTCCCGACCTTCTATGAAGTAACGGAAGTGCTTAATAGCTAAATAAATTGCGAGAAGTTCCCTTCCAAATGCGCTGTACCTTGTTTCAGGCGGCTGGAACTTTTTAGAAAAGAAAGCTAATGGACGCCATTCGTTATCAATAAATTGTTGCAGCACAGCTCCAGCTGCGAAGTCTGAAGCGTCTGTGTTGATTCCTAGTCGGGGCTGTGTCGGATGGAAATATAAGTAACACGGAAGAGGCAAGGGCTTCCTTGATGGCGGTGAAGGCATTAGTTGCTTCGTCGTTCCAATCTACAGTGACAGAAGCAGCAGAACCTTTACGTGGATGCTTAAGAAGTGCGTGGAGAGGAAGGAGAATTTTAGCAGCGGACGGTATGAAACGATGGTAGAAGTTCACCATCCCTAAAAAACGACGAAGTTGACGCTGTTTTACAGGCTTCGGAAAATCACGAATGGCTGCCACACGATCCTCAAGAGGACGTATACCTTCGGCAGAGATTGTATGTCCGAGAAAGGTTAGGGATGAAACTCCGAATTCACATTTGGAAGAGTTAACACATAGACCAAATTCACTTAGTCTGGAAAAAACTTGCCTGAGATGTGAAGTGTGTTCTTCTGGAGAAACACTGGCAATCAATAAGTCGTCTATGTAGGCGAAGACGAAGGGTAAACCGCGTAATACTGAGTCTAGAAGACGTTGGAATGATTGACTAGCATTTCGTAAACCGAATGGCGTTCGAAGAAATTCGTAAAGGCCGAAAGGAGTGATAATGGCAGTCTTGTGGATGTCGTCCGGGTTTACGGGAATTTGAAAAAATGCGGAAATTAAGTCAATTTTTGAGAAGATGGTACAACCAGAGAGATGGGATGTGAAATCCTGTAAATGAGGTACATTATAACGGTCCGGGCGGGTGATTGCATTTAGGCAGCGATAATCGCCGGTCGGGCGATAGTCCCCATTGGGTTTTAGTACCATATGTAATGGAGAGGCATAGTCAGACTTTGAAGGTCGGATGATGCCCTTCTCTAAGAGAGATTCGAATTCTAGCTTCGCAGCTTTGAGTTTATCTGGTGCAAGACGTCGTGCGTGAGAGAATGGAGGTCTGCCGGAAGTTTCAATGTGATGAACAACATTATGTTTCACAGGAGGGAACTTGGAGACTGGAGAAAGAAGTTCAGGAAAATCGGTAATTAATAATGATTCAAAAATATTATTAGATGGAGAAAGATGTATGCCACTGATGGAAGCAGACGCACGAATACAAGCGGATGAGAAATGTGTCTCAAAATCAATAATGCGGTTGTGGTTCATGTCTACAAGAAGGTTAAAGTGAGACAGAAAGTCGGCACCTAATATTGGTAAAGTGACGTCGGCTATCGTGAAGTCCCATATAAAGTCACGACGGAATGAGAGCGTTAAATGGAGTCGTTTGGTACCATAAGTGTTGATGGTGGTGCCGTTGGCGGCGCGTAAAGAGCCGGATGCTTCTGGAGCATGAGTTTTCCCGAGGATGGAACGTGGAACCGCTGAGATTGAGCTCCCACTATCTACGAGATAAGATAGTTTGGTGGAGGGATCGTAAACACAAAGTAAGTTAGACGCTTTTGAAACCACCCCGAGCGTGTTTACGGAGTGGTGTTTGAGTTTAAATTCTCGAAAGTGCAAGGCTTAAGACATGACCGTGTTTGATCTCCAAAACGCTGATGATTTCTACAAATACCCTGTTGGTTATGTGACGGAAACTGAACCAAGGCCTGAGAAGGAACAGGAGAAGAGGCGAACTGACGCGAAGGAGTAGGTGAGCGACGATATGAACGTCGTTGCATAGTAGGAGAACGAGAATTATGACCATAATTGTAAGCAGCAGAATAATTATTTGAAGCATTGGGGGGGGGCTGGGGGTATGAAGGATTGGGAGGAGGCTGGGGGTATGAAGGGGGTTGCGAATAAGGATGAGGAGAGGACTGAGGATACTGTTGAGGTTGAGGATATTGTTGAGGATAAGGATATTGTTGTTGAGGATAAGGAGGGGAAGGAGGAGGGGGGGAAGGAGCAGTGGAACGCGTTTCCAAAGCTCGCATTCTAGTAGTTAAATCCATGATGGTGTTCTGCAACACCTGTAGTTGTGATACAATGTAAGAATTTTCTGTGTGCGACGGTTGTCGAAGTGCATTGACTGACTCACTCACATGCGAAAGTGACGCTGGTGTTAAGTTATTATTACTGGTGGGATCCGTGATATGCGAAACTTGTGAAGGTATGTCTGCTGTCGTAAGAGGTTTCGCTTTGCAAATTCTGTCAGCAAAAGTAGCTAGTTCTTGTAGTGAACAATTAGGATCGACGGTGGCTAAGCGCAATTGCATCTCTGCAGGGAGTTTCTGTAGGAAGAGATGACGTACAATATGTATACAATTACCTACAGGAGGACCGTCAAGAAGATTGAGCATATCAGATAACAGGACTGAGGGCAAACGATCACCAAGAGAGCCTCCAGTTAGAAGTTTTTTTACTTTTTCAGCATCGGTTTCTCCCAGCCGGTTTAAAAGTTCGGTTTTAAGTTGGGTGTAGGGTTGGTTGTGAGAATGCAAGGAAGGTAAAACATCCTTTAGGCGCTGTAAAACAGGAACAGGCAAAATGTTTAAAAGAGCTCTAAAGCGTGCAAGCTCATTGGTGGATTCGAGCTGGAGCTCGAGCAGCGTGAACGTTAGATCCAAATCGTTGTTAACAAACTTACCAGTATATACACCAGATGATTCCCTGTCTGGAGCAGGCTGTTGTGATATCACATTGATATTTTCAGTATTTGCAGCGTCAGGAGGGGACATGATTACGAGTATCAAAAATATAAAATTGTAAAAAAAATTTTTGAAAACAATATTACGAGACAAAAAATATGCTTAAGATGCGATTTGCACACGCTAAATATGATAAAAATAATGGTCAGAGACCAAATAACACACTAAATACTACAAAAAGGTATACAAAGGATGAGAAAAATATATAAGCGGCCGCTTGTACGGGCCAAAATGGTTTAAAAAATAGTAATTTAAAATTGAAAATGCAGGATTACGACCTGTTAAAATTTTTAAAATTGTTTCGTAAAATAGATTAATGTTTTTTTTTTTATATTATGAAAATAAACTTCTGCTTCAGGATGTGGATGCTGTGGATCCTTTGTAGTTGTAGAAATGCCGGGATAGACGACGGCAAAACTCCAGGGGCATCAAACCAGGGGGTACCACTCCAGGGGGCACCAATGTTACGTTGGGCGTAACGGAAGAATCAGAAGGCTTGAATTAATGATACAACTTTGGTCAGAGGTCAGAATCTATTTTGACAGAACAATATACATAATTAATATATGGAAAACAATTAACAATAATAATAATAATAATAATAATAATAATAATAATAATAATAATAATAATAATAATAATAATAATAATAATAAATAATAATAATAATAATAATAATAATAATAATTACATTGTGGAAAATAAATATTAAAGTTATGCATGAGAATTCAGTTTTCTATTCATACTTGACATTTTGTTTTAAGGGAAACTATTACATAAAATATATAAAATTTTGAACGTAAGTCTTTTAGTATAACCAATAATTTATAAAAAGGTTATTTAAATGTAAATAAATATAATGTATAATAAAGATTATTTTATATGGAATGTTTTTCATTAATATAAGCATGCAGCACAAAATAGAATTATTTAGATACACGAGATTCAATATGATACACAAGAGCTAGGTTTAGCAATTAACGTACCTTGCTAACAATCGAGGGGAAAAATGTTGTAACGAAAGTTTCAATAGCACAAAATAATATAAAAGAAGTCAGCGGTGCTTCATAAACAAATGTGAAAAGGATTTGGTAAACTGTTTCTGAGATTACACTGAGCTTGGCAGTTTTTCACGAAAGAATTGAAAAGCTTCTTGAAGAGAAATGGCGGCTGTTGTTCTATCGAAGAAAACGAGATTTTCTGATCACGTGACGAGGAAGACGACAATAATGAAAAGGAAGAAAGAGAAGGTAATAATATATATATATATATATATATATATATATATATATATATATATATATATATATATATGGATGTCAAAAATGATAATATATATATATATATATATATATATATATATATATATATATATATATATATATATATATATATATATATATATATATATATATATACATAGGGGCTCGAGCTTTGCTATATTCTTTATATATGCTTAATATATAACCAATATATATATATATATATATATATATATATATATAGAGCTATATATTATATATATATATGTAGCAGAGGGAATACGTGCTCGACCGTTGTACTGCAGGAAATACAATAAACAGATGGAGGTCCTCAAATCTATCTTCACCTACCAGCAAACCAGCAAGAATATGCGTGGTTTCCTCAGCGACTTTTGCGCCGCCACCTCGTCCGGAGGAACCCTCCACTAACCTATCGGGACTCTTTACATTTCTCACTCTTTGTTTCTCCTTTTTTCTCATTCTGAGGCAACCTTTCTCGGCTCATGCGCCTTAGCTCTTCTTCTAAAAGTCGGGGACATAGAGAGCAACCCGGGACCAGGAGCTTGGTCGTGTCCAATCTGCAGTTTAGCCGTAAGACGAAACTCTCTCCGATGCAGTCAATTCGAGCAGAGGATACATAAACATTGCTCACCCTTCACTACTCTCCCTACTTCCCAACATAACTAGATCTGCCAAGTCTGAACACAACCTACAATAATCAACACCCCTACCACAAACAAACCACAACACAACATGAAATATTCTACAAATCAGCATAAATGGGATTCACAACAAAAATAAAGAATTTGAAGTACACGAGACTCCACAACATAGCAAGGTCCAAACTCACATGTCCAAAAATCACCCAGACCTAAATTTTACGGATATAACATCATCCATTCACCTCAAACCACAAAAAATCACTCCCTATTAACTCTCATACATAACTCACTTCCCTACACTATCACCCCATCACATTCAACCACATTACTAAATAACAACATTACAAAACTTCAATCTTTCACAATAATGATAAATAATAAACCACACAATCTAATAAATACATTCACACCACACTTCCACCCACACTGCTCCAATAACTACAAACCAAATCTTTCTCACTTCTCAAACCTCCCAAACTTAATAATGGAAGGTGACTTCAACTCACCATCCATCATGCAATTTTAATGCCAAAGTTGCCAACCCCAGAGCACTCATATCCTCTAAAAACCTTGAAGGTTAGCTTTTTCCTCAATAGCTTAATCCACCATACCAGAATCCACCCCAAACTAACCAAAAATTACACTTTCCCCAGACCTAACTATTCTGTTTCACCCAATTTACACACTAAATTACTTTTTGGTCTACTTTAATCAGGCTTAAACTCAAACCACCTCTGTAATCATTAAATATCAAAAACTCTAATAAAACACACTCCTCTCGCAATCATATACAAATTACAAAAAACCGACTGGGAGAAAAATTCGCTAACCACATAGAAAACAGCTAACCTTTCTTTAAGAAACATCACCAACACCTGCCACCACCAACAAATCCATCCAAACCTCAATAACTCAATACAAAAGCCTGGAAACCTACACTTATCCGCAAATTCCTCAAAAATTCAATCCAACAAAAACACAAGAACACAGAAGTCTAATCCAAAACAACTCAATTCTCTCAAATACGAAACAACCACAATCATCTCAAATACAAATCATTACATTAAAGCTTACTTTCAATCACAAACCTAACGAAAACACACTCCTCGAACAACTTTCAAACTTTTCTCACAAACAACCTCCAAAACACTAACAACACCAGAATGTGGAAAACAATAAACATCCTGAAAAACTCAAACAATTCCCAACCACGCACACACGAATCCATCAAAAATCAAACCTCACAAAACCCTCAAACCTCCAAACAACTCGCAAATACCCTAGCCACACACTTCGCTAAACAAAGCCACAAACCCACTCACCCACAAAACAGGAAAATTATTAAAGCCCTCAAAAAAACAAAAAGCAACCAAGACCAAACAATACAAATAACCATTGCAGACCTAAAAAACACCATAAAATCCCTTAAAACTCTTCAGCCACAGGCCCTGACAATATCTCAAACAAACACCTAAAACACCTAGGGAATATAGCATTAACACAACTGGCACATATATTCAATAGCTCCATCAATCTAAACTTTATTCCCCACATCTGGAAAAAAGCAATTATAATACCGTAAAACCCCTCCTCATATCGTCCTATATCACTGCTATCAACATTATGCAAACTTCTCGAAAAACTTATTCTGATCAAAATTACCCCTCACATCCCCAAGCAAAAGTTCCAACATGGATTCCATCCACATCACTCAACCACAACAGAACTCATAAACATCATTCAACCCATAAAAAAAGCCCTAAGTTCCTCACCCACACACAAAACAATACTCATCGCAATCGACATCAACAGAGCCTTGGACACAGTCTCAAAATACAACCTAATCTCTCAAAATATTAAACTTCAACATCTCTAGAAATCTTAAAAAATGGATATCTAACTTCTTATCAGGAAGAACAGCACAAACTCAAATCAACAACATCAAATCACAAACTGTAAACATCAATAATGGAGTAGTACCTCAAGGAGCAATCCTATCCCCCACACTTTTCAACCTATTCACTGCCGATCTCCCACAACCACAAACAGACCACACTAACATTACAACCTACGCAGACGACATCACCATCGCCACTACTCATCAGAACCTAAACACTGCAACAAATCTGACACAACAATATATCAACCTAATCCAAACCTGGTTAACCAACAACAGAAATCCCGCCTCACCAAACAAATCATCAATCACTCTAATCACCATAGACAGGCAACTCGGAACTTGAAATCCACCTAAATGACACGGTAATCCCACTAATCAAACCTCCGAAAATTTTAGGCATAACACTCGACGCTTATCTAAACTTCACAAAGCACACAGACAACATTACTTCATCAGTAAAAAAAAAAACTAAATATATTAAAAGTCATAGCCAATAATGAAATCATTAAAACAAACAAAACAACCATTCATAAGCAATTTATCCGTCCGACTCTAAATTACGCCTCTCCCACATGGCACCCGCTCCTAACCAAAAATAATAAGGAAAAATTACAAATTACACAAAACAAGGCACTCAGAATAATAACAGGATGCCCCTCTACAACTCCCACACAATATCTATACGAAGAAACTAAAATCCTACCTATAGACAAACACTTGGAAATAATGGGCGCTCAATTGTTTGCCAAAACACAAGCACCCCAACACCCATATCACACAGCACTATCTAATCCTACCTACCACAGGCTTAAACAACCCTTTCTCTCAGCACTACTCTATAAGCAAATTCTAAACAATATCCCACCTCCTCAAAATAACACATCACACACCAAACATATCCACACCCTCCTAACTGAAAACTACCTAAGAAACAGACCAACTAACAACATACTAAACGAACATCCACCCGAAATAGATCCAGAATTCTTGGCCAAACTAAGATGCGGCCACCACCCAAACCTACAGTACTACAAACACAGATTCAATTTAAACCAAGCCATTTCAAACACTTGTCCAAATTGTAACCTGAACCCGGAAACAGTCTCTCACTTTCTTCTACTTTAAAATTACTAAAGTATACTAAACAAAAATCGTTTTCTTCTTGTAAACCAATAAAAATGTTGCCATATCAAGGATAACATTAAATATTTCATTATTTCTTTATTTATTTGAAACAAATTCTAATATATATATATATATATATAATAACTATATATATATATATATATATATATATATAACTTCTTCTTCTGCTATATATATATATATATATATATATATATATTGTTTAGTTCCCCTTTTATCATTTTGTTCTTTTATAGCAACTAAAAAAATACCAAAAAAAGTACCACGTCAAGCATGCGCCTTAGTTTAAGTAATTACTTATAAAATATAAGAATTTTTTTTTTTTATTTTAATACATTGATTTTTAGGTTCCACACATACACATATATATATATATATATATATATATATATATATATATATATATATATATATATATATATATATATATATATATATATATATATTATATATATTTATATATAACTATATATATATATATATATATAAGATATATAACTATTATATATATATATTAGGCTTTTTATTCTGAAAATCTTTTCCCAAACTCTATAGTTTTTCCTTCCTTTATGGGAACCTTCGCCTAATATTTTTGTTTAAAATTTTATCATTGTATTGTAAGCCTTGAAAATGGGAAGAAGTATTCTTACCCGAAACTAGTCGGCTAATAAATTATTTAAAATGTTCAAATTCGTTTTGGCAATACTCGCTATATATATATATATATATATATATATATATATATATATATATATATATATATATATATATATATATATATATTATATATATATATATATATATATATATATATATATATATATATATATATATATATATATATATATATATATATATATATATATAGGACCTTAGGTATTTCGCGGCTACTTTTCACTTTTTCTACGAATTAAACATATTCGGACGAGTTTTTTTTAATTAAAACTAAATGTAAAAATTGTGAAGCTTTAAAAATGTTATAACTTGTTCTTTACATATATATAATAATAAATTGATATTTGATATTTTTATATATTTTATTTTTTGATCCGGGGTGGGGCCTTCGGCCCCTCTATATCATCCGTCCCATGCTAAACGCAGGGTGCCCCTCTCGCTTTTCTCGAGGGTCCGCGGTGGATTCTGTTTTTAAATAAAAATACTTCTAAAAATTATACTAATAATTAAATAAACGAAGAATAAAAATAAAAGAAATTAAAAAAAAATCAAATTTATATTAAAGTTAAATAATAATAATAATAATAATAATAATAATAATAATAATAATAATAATAATAATAATAATAATAATAATAATAATAATAATAATAATAATAATAATAATAATAATAATAATAATAATAATAATAATAATAAATAAAAGCTTACAAAAAATTGCAACGAAAAAAACATTATTAAAACTAATAAAAAGAACAGTTTAAAACTCTTTTGAAAGCTTCACACTTTTTAAATTTAATTCTTAACTCGTTCGAAAGTATTGATATAATAGAAGAAATGAAAAAGAGATATATATATATATATATATATATATATATATATATATATATATATATATATATATATATATATATATATATATATATATATATATATATATATATATATATATAGTTTTATATATTTATATTTTCTTTATATACTATATACTCACTATGTATATATATCATATATATTTAATATGGTTTTAGTTTAGTGTGTAGATTTTGTGTGTTTGTGTGTGTGTAGATTTAATATGTTTTAGTTTAGTGTGTAGATTTTGTGTGTTTTAACTCTAGATTTTTCAAATTTTCTGTAAATACGGTTTTAGCGTTTTATAATTTTCTATTTTAAATTTAGGCTTTAGCGTTCAAACAATTTTATCCTGACTTCACATTGTTTTTTTATTTTTTTTTTTGTCTGTTTGTTTTTGTCTGTTGTTTTTGTTTGGCTGTGGCTGTGTGTGTGTGTGTGTGTGTGTGTGTGTGTGTGTGTGTGTGTGTGTGTGTGTGTGTGTGTGTGTGTGTGTGTGTAGGATGGGGATGGCAGATTTGCTCAGGCGCGGACTTTCTATAGACTTTACATCAACATCCGTGGCTTGCAATATAATTCTGCTCTATTCAATATCACCTCTCTAACTCTAACCCTAACCTTTTGCTCTTGTCTGAAACTCAGATGGCTAAGAATTCATACTCTAACTCGTTTAATGTATCTAACTACAACTTATTTCATAATTTCCGTCTGAAGGGTGGAGTATGTGCCTATATAAACATAAACACTCCTGTAACACGTCTCGAGAATCTCGAATCTCCTAACTTCGATGTTCTGTGGCTTAAAATCTTTCTTCCTTCTACTACAATAATCTTGTGCTTCTGCTACTGTTCTCCTAACAGAACAGATTTTCACGCCTTTTTTGAATATCTTACTACTTCTCACGAGACTGTTATATCTGTCAAATAATACTGAGGTCCTCTATTTAGGGGATTTCAATGTACACAACACTGAATGGTTGGGGTCCTCTCATACTGATTTAGGTGGGGAGGAGGCCAAATCATTCAGCATTCTCAACGATCTGCAGCAACTAATTAAAGAACCCACACACATTCCGGATCGTCCCAACCAATTCTTGAACACACTTGACCTATGTTTCACCACTAGTCCTTCTCTCTTTAAATACACCACTTTCGCTCCTATCGGTAAATCTGACCACAACCTTATATCTCTCAATTTTAATACTTTCTCTCCAACAGCTCCATCCTGCCCTATGCGTTTTTTCTGGCACTTTGAAATTGGAATGACTGCTTTGACTCTGGTGACGCTTCGGCTTCTGCCGATAAGGTGGGAGCTGTAATCGTTGATGGGATGAACAGGTTCATTCCTTCTTCGACTAAATCTTTCTCTCCTCATAATCCATGGTTCGATCGTGCTTGCTCTCTTGAAAATTCAGGCTAGAGACAGTGCGTTTCGGGGGTGGAAAAATCATTTTCCTATCACTCTTGCTAATTTTCATTCAGCTAGAAATCGTTGTAGGGATACTCTTCGTCGAGCAAAGCGGGCTTTCATCAAACGAAAGTGCGCTAACCTCCTTGATTCTCCTACTGATAAATCTTTCTGGCCTCTTGCCAAAAACATCTCTAACAACTTCTGTAAATCTGTCTTTCCTCTTCTTATTCGATCTGATGGTTTGTTGCTAATTCTCAACTGAAAAGCTAAATCTCTTCGGCCTCCTGGCCCTTCCTCTAACTCAACCCTAGACGATTCTGGCATTCCTCTCCTCCTCCTTCTCCTCTCAGGTGTCCTATGCCATTGCCTGTGATTACATTTGATCGGGTGCATGGGCTCCTGAAATCTATGAACGTTAGGAAGGCGGGCGGCCCGGATGGCATTCCTCCCCGAGTTTTGAGGGAGTGTGCTTTCGTGCTTACCCCGCCCCTCGTTCAACTATTTTCTCTATGTCTCAATACTAATACTTTCCCTCAGTGTTGGAAGCGCGCACATGTCCAACCTGTTCCGAAAAAAGGAAACCGCTCTGATCCTTCCAACTATCGCCCTATAGCTCTCACTTGTGTATTCTATCTAATATCTTTGAAACCCTACTCAACTCTCATTTCTTAGATCATCTTGAGTCCCGAACGTTCAAGAAACAAAAATATGTCGTATATGGCGCTCGAGGTCTACTGGCGATATACTTTCCTATCTAACTGATTTATGGTTTTCCGCCCTCAGGAACTACGGGAAGACTTGCGTGGTGGCGCTTGACATATCCAAAGCATTTGACCGGGTATGGCACGCGTCACTGCTCTCCAAGCTCCCTTCCTTTGGGTTTCCTCCTTCTCTTTGACTTATGTCTAGTTTTCTTTCAAATCGCTCAATATCTGCTGTTGTTGATGGGGCGACTTCTTCTTCTTTTTCTGTCAATAGTGGTGTTCCTCAGGGTTCTGTCTTATTCCCTACTTTATTCCTACTTTTCATTAATGATCTTCTCACCTGCACATCTAACTCTATCCACTCGTATGCCGATGACTCGACCCTTCATTCTTCAACTCATTTCAATTCTGCTCCCTCTTTTACTTCTAGAATTGCCTCTCGTCTTAATCTTTCCGATTCTATTCTCGCTGACCTGGATAGAATTTCCGGGTGGGGTCGTCTCAACCTTGTGAAATTTAATTTAAAAACCCAACTTCTACAAATCTCCCTCTCTAAAACACCTTCTAACTTTCCTATCTCTTTCGACGGTTCTCTCGTCTCTCCTGTTGACAATATAAACATCCTTGGCCTTAACATAAACAAAAAATATCTTGGAAACCTCACATCACAAATCACAATGGTTGCTAGGTCGGCCTCCAAGAAACTGGGAGTTCTGTTTAGGCTGCGAGACTTTTCCTCTTCTCAGTTTACTCCAGCTATACAGGGGCCTCATCACTTGTATGGAGTACTGCTCTCTCATATCTGGGGGAGCTCTGGTTTCACCTTTTTGGATAGGGTCGAGTCAAGGGCAAAATTCTTATAAACTGTTCTGCATATTTCAAATTCACTTGACCCTCTATCTTTGTGATGGGATGTGTTGGTGCTTTATCTCTTTCTATAGTACCACAGTGGCAGGTGCTCGAGGGAGCTTATCACTCGCGTACCACCACCTTTACGACGACCTCGTAGCACAAGGGGTGCTGTGTCGGCGCATGAGTTTTGTGTTGATATTGGTAACTCCAGGCTTGTTCGCAGTGGTGCTTCCTTCTTTCCTGCCACCTCTGTTTTGTGGAATTCTCTTTCATCTTCTGATGTGTTTCCTGCTGAATTTAATCTCTCTCATTTTAAAGCCTGCGTCTGTGCTCATCTGCGTAGTTTGCGTTAGTTGATGAATAACTGATGTGTGCAACACCCCTCCTTGAATAGGGCTCTGCCCGTGAGTAGTGGTGACAACTGTAAATACATAAATCAATAAAATATATATATATATATATATATATATATATATATATATATATATATATATATATATATATATATATATATATATATATATATATATATATATGATCTGGACGTTGCCTGGGAAAGTCGCATTAAAATTGGAAGGAATGAGAAGAAAACAGAAGAAAAAGGCCGAGGAAAGAGGAGGAGATTAAAAATTCAGAAGTGTTCACCATCTGATATGGAAAAAACATCTTACCATCTTAAAGAGGAATGAATTGGGAATGGATCAAGTATACTTGAAGCAATGAAAATGAAAAAATATCTTGTATCTAATAAAAAACAATTTTTTTTTTTGGTTATAATAATTTCGAAATTAATAACTACAAAATTATAACATTAATGGTGTGATGCATCAAAATGTAACAAATTAGTTCTTTTGAGAAACAGTTGCTTTATTTTCGATGTTAATTGAGTATATGAAGATGGATATTCGGCACGCCCAGTTCTTATGAAGATTTTCTTAGCAGAATTCTGGGGCGAGCAGGGCTAACAACCCGGCCCTTTACTTTCTTGCTTGAACTACTCCAGGACCAGCATCGGAGGCTTATGCGCTTAGAAGCACGATCTTCTAGAGAGCTCTGGGAAGGAGTTTCGAGGGGAAATGGAAGAAGATGCTAGATCCACTGAAAGGGTGAATGAAACCCTACCTTAGAGTATATAACTCAAGGACTAGCATCGGAAACCATTGCGCCGAGAAATATTTTTCTAGAGTGCTCTGAGATCAAGTGTTTCGATGCCAGAAGGAGGAAGATGCTGGTCTAACTGACAGGGCAAAAACCCTATCTGGGAGATGGTATATATATATATATATATATATATATATATATATATATAATGTATCAGTAACCAGCTATATGTATGTATCTACTTGTTCTTCAATATGCGCCTGTAAATCTGTACAAACATTATTATATATAACTATATATAGATATATATATAATATATATATATATATATATATATATATATATATATATATATATATATATATATATATATATATATATATATATATATATATATATATATGAATAGTATATATATATAAGTCAAGAAGGGAATGGATCAAATGGCATCCGGTAGCTCAGCTGTTAGAGCACTCGCCCAACTAAGCGAAAGACCCAGGTTCGTCACTGGTCGGACGTCTGAGTGTGTGTTACTCTCTTCTTGGCTCCGTCTTGCTCAGACAAAAAGTGAGCACACCCCCTCCCAGATTAGGGCTTTGCCCGTGAGTGGTGGTGTTAACTGTATAAAAAAAAAAAAAAAAAAAAAAAAAAATATATATATATATATATATATATATATATATATATATATATATATATATATATATATATATATATACACAATTACATATTGCTGCTGTATATATAAATACACTACTTTTTTTTTGTCATGTATATATATATATATATATATATATATATATATATATATATATATATATCAGAGGTGGGCATAAGCGCAAATGAAAGCGCAAAGCGCAAAGCGCAATTTGCGCTTTAGGTAAAAAACGTGCTTTTTTGCGTTTGCGCGAAATTTCTAAAAATGTGCGCTTTTGCATTTGCGCTTAACAACTTTTTTAAGAGCGCAAAAGCGCAAATTTGCGCTCTATCTAAATAATTTGCGTTTGCGCTCTATCTAAATATTTTGCGCTTATATATATATATATATATATATATATATATATATATATATATATATATATATTTTTATATATATATATTATATATATATATATATATATATATATATATATATATATATATATATATATATATATATATATATATATATATATATATAATAATAATAATAATAATTTTTTATTATTATTATTATTTATATTATGTGTATTTGCGCGTGTCAGCACATTATAATTTTATTATTTATATTATTATTATTATTATTATTATTATTATTATTATTATTATTATTATTATTATTATTATTATTATTATTATTATTATTATTATTATTATTATTATTATTTGTTATTATTATTATTATTATTATTATTATTATTATTATTATTATTATTATTATTATTATTATTATTGTGTGTGTGTGTGTGTTTTATTATTATTATTATTATTATTATTATTATTATTATTATTATTATTATTATTATTATAGCCAATTTACTAAGTTTATTGGTTACTTGTGATTACCGATTAAACCTTTTTAGTGCTTTTGTGTTTAAATTGTAATAAAACAGATATGAATAAGTGCTTAAAGGGAAGAAGAATTGCAAACGGTGAAAGTCGTCGAAGTGTAACTCTTGCAATTATTGAGTGTGATGCCTCCTGTACTTCCAATGAAAAAAAAAAAGCAGCCAAGCTGACTTGGAGCACCTATGGCCCCATCTTATCAAGTACTTTTCTGTCTGTCAAGAGCAAGAAGGAGTATATTGTGGGCAATAGAGTGATGTGCAAGGGAAAGATTGAATGCTCCCAATGTAAAAAAAACCTTCAGCTTTAAGGTACTGCTTATTTTTACCTTTTCCTTTAGATCCTTCAATTGCTGTGTACTGCAATTGAAGGAGGGTCAAAGCGGGGCCAGAGCTGCTCAACAGACAGTGAGACACCCAGCAAAAGGCGTCAAACCATCATTCTTCAGTCTATGTCGAAAATATTTAAACAGAAGAGAGCTCTTGAGTTGCTTTATAAGTAAGTGTTTTATTTTAACTACAGGTTAACTATAAATGGTGTCACAACTAACTAACAGATTAAAAAGCTAACAGAATACAGTCCATACAAAAATTTTCGAATTTAAATACCAAGTTTCATTTGTCATTGATATCATTTCTCATCAAATATTTTTGCTTCTAGATTTCTGCTACATGACATTGGGCCTATTCACATTGTGGAGTCTGAGTTCTTTGTCGAATTCCTGTCCTACCTGAACTCTGATTTCCACCTACCTTCCAGAAGAAAAGTGATGAGGGATCTTGATGTCATGCATAATAAGGAAGGCTGATTTAACCAACATTATATAAGGTCAGTTATGTGGCCATAACCGCAGGAGTTTTCAGGGGATGACGGTTCACTGGATTAATTTGAATACTTTGAAGAGAGAAGTCTGTCCTTGCCTCTAGAGAGTTATCTGTTTCTCAAAGCACAGTCCTAGCTAACAATATTACGGATATTCATCAAACTTGACATTGAGCATAAGGTCAGTAAAAATCAGTATGAAATAATAACGTAATGCTGAAAAAAATTATAACTCCAAATGAATAAGGAAACAACTAAATTAAAAAATTTATCTTCAGGTTGCCTGCATTACAACAGATAATGATGCAAATTTCTGTGCAGCCTTTCGGGTAGATGCTCATGCAGAAACGGGTGACGAAGGGGAAGAAGAACAGGCACCGATTGCAGAGATAGTGGTTGCGCTTGAAGAGATGGAGCAAATTAGTGACACAGAGGTTCTGCAGACAAAACCTCTCCAGCTAGAAAATCTGCTTGAAAAACATGATGCACTTAGCCTAACTGAACATCGCCGTTGCATTTCCTACACATTAAACATCTTGGCTACTAAGGATGTTTCAAATGTTCCTCGCTGGTCCTCTGGTACCAAGATCCTAATAAGACACTTGCCAAAGCACAGGCATTGCGGAATGCCCAAAACAGGAAAACTACAACTGCTGCGAGAATCAAGAAGGAGTTGGGAACAAAGCTTAAAACACCAAGTGTTACTCGCTGGAACTCCTATACGATTCTATAAAAGACCTGCTTAAGAACCTTGATGGTCGCATGACACAAATCAACAACATTTGTATGGAGCAAAAGCCTTGTCTTCCAAATAAAAGTGATAAGGAGGTAATTGCGGAGTACATCGAAATAATGGCGCCTATTGCTGTTAGGCTTGATATGTTGCAGGAAGAGAAGAATGTGTACGCGGGAGTCCTATTGCCTAATCTCTTCCTCCTCAAGGACAAGATCGGAGAAATGCAACGAGAGGTGGAAAAATTTAACTATGCCAAAAACTTAGTAAAGCAACCAAAGGCAAACAAAAGGAAAGAAAAGAGCTTTGAACCGAGGTTTAGCAGTATCTTTGATGATTTTGATTTGCTTATGGCAACAGCTCTGCATCCTTACTTCAAACTCGGAGTGGTACGTAGGTTAAATGAGGGGAAGTACTAAGCTACCAAGACCAGGATACTGGAGGAAATAAAGTGTAATATTGGAGCGAATCTTACTTGTAAACATTAAGGCACTGAAGGTGATGGGACAGAGTCTGAAAGTGACCCAATTATGGTGAGTTATTTTTATAATTTGGAACAAACTTCAAGCATCTCTTGTATTATATATATATATATATATATATATATATATATATATATATATTTATATATATATATATATATATATATATATATATATATATATATAAAATATAATATATCTTATAATATATAACATATTACCTCTTCTTCTTTATCTTTGCTGTATATATATATTTAACAAGAAATGCTTAAAGTTTATAGCATAACTTATGCTATATATATATATATATATATAATATAATACATATATAACTAACTCTTTCATAATATATATATATGCATATATATACTATCTTATAATATCTATATAGCAATATATATATATATATACTGCTATATTTATATACACACAATTTATACATTACATATATATTCACAATACACTGACATAATATTCAAATGAAACTTAAAAAGATTTGAGTTCTTGATACCATTTCTAAATATTTCAGAAAGTGAAGGGCCCATATATCCAGCAGTCACCTCTGGAGGAGAAGTTGGGACAAATCTTGGATAGCTGGTCTGCAGTAAATGTTCACCACAGTACCCCTCTCACTACGAACCTGTTTCCGTGTGAATACCAGGAGGTCTTGAGTGGACTTGTTTATTAAGTATAATATCCCATTACCCAGCTCAGCGGCCGTGGAAAGGTTGTTTAGTCAAGACTCTGAGATTCTAAGAACAAAGAGGGCAACCATGGCATCCAGCAATTTTGAAAAATTTATCTTTATGAAAGGGAATATGACCCTATTCAGAATGCAAGAGGAGAGCGAGGAGGAAGATCACAGATAATTGAATAATATTAATAAATCTTTCTCATTTTTTTTATATATTTAACAAGAAATGCTTAAAGAAGTTTATATATATATAAATATGTGCGCAACACATATATATATATATATATATATATATATATATATATATATATATATATATATATATATATATATATATATATATATATATATATATATATATATACAATTTATACATTACATATATATTCACAATACACTGACATAATGTTCAAATGAAACTTAAAAAAGATTTGAGTTCTTGATGCCATTTCTAAATATTTCAGAAAGTGAAGGGCCCATATAGTCAGCAGTCACCTCTGGAGGAGAAGTTGGAACAAATCTTGGATAAGCTGGTCTGCAGTAAATGTTTCACCACAGTACCCCTCTCACTACGAACCTGTTTCCGTGTGAATACCAGGAGGTCTTGAGTGGACTTGTTTATTAAGTATAATATCCCATTACCCAGCTCAGCGGCCGTGGAAAGGTTGTTTAGTCAAGGCTCTGAGATTCTAAGAGCAAAGAGGGCAGCCATGGCATCTAGCAATTTTGAAAAATTTATCTTTATGAAAGGGAATATGACCCTATTCAGAATGCAAGAGGAGAGCGAGGAGGAAG
>JABUQX010029102.1:2500-7500 GCA_015478945.1 Trachelipus rathkii
CAACTCCATAATTTAGAATATACATTTCGGCTCCGAACCCTCGTTAATTATATATGAAAAAATTTTGTATAATAGAGAGATACATTTATATATAAATGTAGGATTCACTCTCATCACACTAATTATATCTAATGAAACTAACTTATTTTATTAGTAGTACTTTTAGTACATATTAATTATCGTGATTTTACTTAAATTATTTATATGTGAGTCAGGTATTTTGGAGGATTTCAGCCCATATCTCATTAAGTGATATTATTATTTGAATGTAATACATATAAATATTTTAGTAGCACGTGGGCCTACCTTACTATCAAAATAGATAATATATTAAAAATTAAAAACGGATAATTTGCAGTTATCTTATACTTATAGGTGCTTATAATATGTATCTTTTTTATTATATTGGATGTATTCAGTAGATTATATATATTATCTAATATATTAAATAATCATTCGTACATTATTACCATGAATTTTACTTGAATATTCTTTTTGTATTATTATTCAAGTACATGGGTAAGATATTTTCAATTTATTTATCCATGTTAAATTGTATAATTGTTGAGTTTAAATTCTTTGACATGTTCTTTATAATTCACTCTCAGATTTATTACTATAATAATATTAATAATTATGATAATAAATTATATTGATTTAATAGTTATATATGGAGATAATATTTAATAATAATTAAGTAATTATTATTATTATTATTCATGTATATTATTAATTACTTATTATTATTATTAATTATTATTATTCGTATTGAAACTGGAGAATATTAAATTATTAAAAATTATTATTATTATTATTATTATTATTATTATTATTATTATTATTATTATTATTATTATTATTATTATTATTATTATTATTATTATTATTATTATTATTTATTATTAAGAAAAATTCATTTTCAAAGAAAATGAAAAATTAATAATGCTAATTATGGAGTAAATTGTTCGATTTCCACTCTCCTCGCAATCTATACAGTACTTATGCGTATACTTTTTTTGCTTATTATTAACTCCTCTGTTCCTATTCGTATTATTACAATTATCATAGTAACATTACTTATTATTATAATATTATTATTATTAATAATATTAATATTATTATTACTATTATCATAGTAATATCAATCATCAAATAATTATTGTTATTAAGGGATTAATATTGTTATTAGTAATATAGGAGTAATTATTATGCATTCGCATTATAAATTTGTATTATTATTGTTAATGCTTGTATCCGTTTCCCGAGTAAATATTGCTCGAATACTAATCAACAATATTCCTAAGAATTAATTTTCCCTATCTCTATAATAAGGTGGTACCTATCAACAACCTATAGCAGTGTCCAATATTAAGAGACACGCAATACCCTGTTTATAGAGTTACTACTTTAGCGGTTGTAGAAGTTTCCCGAAGCCACACTCGTCACAATCTACGGAACATAAACACCAATATTCACATCATCCCCCCTTGCAACCTTTCTAACTTCATCTTACCTACTAAATGAAGAGACTTTACAGGTAATTTATTTGAAGAACAAACGGCTTGTAATGTTACAAAAGATAATATCCTCCCAAATTCGTCCCCTAAATTTTTCGTAAACACCCTGTAATTATATATAATAATATATATAGGGCATTTTGGGAAAGAGTCAGTTAATATAACCTTTAAAATAATAATAGTTATTTTTTTAAATAGCAATTTTATATTGTATACTCGCTATAAGATGTTGACATTTATGTCTCCTTAATATAGTATTCGCTAATTGGAAAGAGTTATTATTGAGAGAAGCTCTTCTCAGAAGATTAAGTATTTTTCGTCATATATATCCAGAATGAGATGCAAATAGAGTGTGAATAGAGAGAGAGTAGAGATGTAGAGAAAGAGAGAGAGAGAGGAGCAGCAAGGTGTAATGAAGAGAGGTGAAGAGAGTAGAGGAGAGAGGAGAGAGAGAGAGAGAGAGGGAATAAGAGAATGATCAGTATATTGAGATAGAAATTGTCACGCATTGATGTAGAGTATATGAAGAGTGAAGGCAGGTGTATTTTGCATTTTTCCAATTAATTTAATGATTTTTAAAACTAAAATAGTTGCATAAGAATACTAATCAGAGCAGGAACAAAGTTATAGGAAGGTGGGACCGTATAGAGAAGATCAACTATTTGGATCAAAATTTGTATCATATCACGCGAAAGCACGAACTCATGCATATCATCGTAGAGCTCAGATTCGAGAATTATAAAATGTAAATAATATAATGAACTTCACTTTATATTCAATATCTCACGTAATTAAATTCCAGAATTCTCATAGATTTGTATTATCAATATCACAATTCATCTTTAATTCAGCACATATTCAATAATAATAATAATAATACTAATCTGTTTGATATAGATTATCCCTCACTCCTCACAAATTTTAACATGATTATACAAATTAATACTATTCAGTTATGATATAATCACTAAATAATTCATGTATCGCCACTCTCATTATCATCTCAATTCAATAACAATATCACATCTCTTTTCTATCTACTATCCTCTATATCTCTCTCTCTCTTCTCTCTCGTCATCTCATATATCTTCTCTCTCACTATTAATCTCTCTCTCTCTCTTCATCTCTCAATCGATTTTTTTTAGACTCACTCTTATTGTTATTATAGAATTACATTACCATAATATATATATTATATATTATTAATATATATATATATATATTATATATATTATAATATATATATATAATATATATATATATAATATATTAATATATATATCTAATATATTATAATATATATAATATTAATATTAATATATTATATATATATAATATAATATATTATATATTATATTAATAATAATATAATATAAGCGAATTATATTTTAGTACATACATTGTTTAATTGTAAATACAATTGTTATTTTTATATAAAAAAGGCTATTGGGTACATTTCCTTTGATTGTTATTTTATTAATGTCAACTAAGGTTATAACCAATTTCTTTTAATAAACTAATATATTATATATATAATAATATTTAATTATATATAATTATATATTATTATATATAATATAATATATAATATATTATATATATATATTAATATATATATATATATTATATAATATATATATATTTAATTATTATATATATAGTAATATCAATATATATATATATGATATATATATATATAAATTATCATATATATAATATTATATACTATTTGCTTATCGACCTCTATATAGACTTAAGAGTACCACCAATCCATATCTCAAAAGACTTAACTAAACAGCTACCTAGGGAAAAGGAGAACATTGGTGGTTAGTCACTTGGTCCAATTTTTATGCGGGAAATTAAAATTACTTAAAAACTTACAGAATAAGTGTAGTTAAAAGCGAAAAGAATATTATAAACATTTTGAGAGGAACCTAAACTCTAGGGTAAATAAATTTTAGTTACGGAGAAATAGTAAAAAACCCTTTTTTAAATAGAGAAAGAACTATTTACGGAAGGTAAAAATTGACCTCCTCTGGGGTCGAACCACCACATGTTGCGGCTGAGAACGACATACTCGACGCTCTACCCACTGAGCCATCCTCTAACCACCCAAAAAAGTTAGATTCAGGAACAACTTTAAGCGAACGAGCTCCCGTCAAAGCGATATCACCAGCCAGTGACGTTGTCGCGTAAAATAATCTAAAAATTCGTAGACTTTTACACTATGAAAACATTGCTTTTTACCGCAATTTAATATTAGTACTAAACAAAGAACTATTACGGGAATGTAAAGAATTGCCTCCTCTGGGGTCGAACCACAGAATAAGAATATAGAAGCGACTGAGAACGACACAAACACATACAGAGGATAATTCATTAGTCTCGACAATACATTGCGGTGGTAATTCGTAACCCATGTAATGAGAAGAGTAGCATGACGTCTACCGATAATATAGTGGAGCATATACTGGTGATTAGCGTTACGAGATTAAATATTTAAGTATATGCCTGAGGTAAAAACTTATATTGTTTATTTATTTTTTTACTAAAGAATACCGCAAGGGTATACCACAGGCATCCGGACTCATACACATATATAATATACGTTCCTAGCATTTGAATGATAGAAGTTGGAGTATATCTCCTACAGGCTCATTTGACACTGGGGAACTACGGGATAGGTACTAATTTACCCTTACCGTGGAGGAGGGTTACGCGGACCCCCGCTCTTTGAGGTTATTATGGTGAGTTATCGGAGCACGTATGGATAGTTATATGGAAAAGTCCTACGCTGTGTTCCCGTCGGCTTACAGAGCCCTCATACATTAAGCCTAAGTGTAATCACTATATTACAATATATAATATATATATATATATATATAATATATATACTTATGTGACAGTAAGTATATATATATATATATATATGTTATAATATATATTATATATATATATATAATATAATATATCATAATATATATATATATATATATATATATTAATATATATTATAGTATATACTATATATATATATAATAAATATATATAATACATGGGTGTTTACGAAATAGGGGGACAAATTTGGAGGATGTTATCTTTGTACCGTTTCAAGATATGGGTTGTAAACACAGTTACGTTTAAAGTTATTCAGGTAGTAGGTAAATGAGTTAGAAAGGTGCAAGGGGTATGATGAGAATATTGGTGTTTATGTTCGGTAGATGTGGTTATTATTATTATTATTATTATTATTATTATTATTATTATTAGTATTATTATATTATTATTATTATTATTATTATTTATTATTAATTATTATTATTAGTAGTATAGTAGTAGTAGTATCATATTATTATTGTTATTATTATTAATTATTAATTATTTAATTATTATTATTATTATTATTATTATTATTATTATTATTGAGTTATTTTATTATTATTTATATTATTAATTATTATTATTCTTATTATTTTATTATTA